>JALJCO010011056.1:0-13444 GCA_023101725.1 Atherinomorus stipes | reverse complement strand
TGTTGACAAGGGTCCAATTCATACCCTTTTGAATGTTATTCATTTTATGTTTGATTGCAATGCAGGGCCCATTTCTACCGTATTTGTTCATATGTTGTTTAACAGTGGCCCGGTAACAGCCTAGTAACCCTTAAGCCAATCACAGCTGGTCTTCTTTCCTGACCAATCAGAAGCTAGTTTAGATCTCCACAGCCATTTTGCGCATTCAGTGTGCAGGCAGCCGCAACAGAAGGCACAAACTCCGTTTTCTCTCGATAATTTCTCCCCCTTTCATTCCACCTGTGTGTTCATGCGTCCATGAGAGTGTAAGTCTGTTCACCTCGTAAGAGTGTTTGTGTGTCACTTTATTTCTGTGTTTAACTTAGTTTCTCAGCTGTATTACTGTCGGTCAGCCCACACTCTGTGCACGTGATTGAGGCAGAGACCCTGCTGCTGTCGCTCTTCTCCTAGATTAACCCCTTTTCTGCCAAACTTAATTTAACCCTAGGAATAGCTGTTTTTGGGGGAGGTGAAAATCTGTGATTTCCAATTGTTTGCAGAATAAGTCGGTAAAGATAATGTGCCATTTTACTGTATATTATGCACTTTGTGATTTATTGTTAATTTGAGGTTTACATGCACAATTAGAGGTTACTATTACCTTAATGTTTATTGTGATATTTTATTTGTATGCATAATTATTCATGGGTTTCTCATTCCTTCTGTTTATTTGTAGAAACCATGAACGCCATGATTAATAAGCGCAACCTTCAGTCATAATTTCATGACCAAGCATGTTCAAGAGCCTTTCTCTCCAATAAAGAGTGGCATGAGAGTGTGAATTCAGTCCATTATTGTTCTGGCAGAACAACCTGGGGAGATTGAGGATTCGGAGTTCAGCCCTAATTATAGTCCTTATCCGAGGTCACAAGTTTGGGTCTCCTTCCCGACACCTCCTTTACATGGTCCTTCGAGCCGGATCCTCAGTTTCCTCAGTTCTACGATGGATAACACACGTCCTCGCCGTGATGTCCGTCATCCTCGCTACCTCGATGACTTCCTGGTGACTCTTCCTCCACGTCGCCTTCCCCCACTCACACTCCATGACCACTCCACCGAGGGAGCGGCTGCTCAATCTCCAGCCCCAGTCTTTACTCCAGCTCAAGTTAGACCTGCACCTCAGAACATCAGCTCCGAAGCAGTCATGTCAGCTTTGTACGAGATGAAAGAGGAGAACAATCAACTCAGGAGAGAGTGCAGAGTCTCTTCAACTCTCTCTCTTTGAGATCAGCACCTCAGTCTCAACGGTTCACATCGATGCAGCCTGCTCAGTTTGTGGACAGTGCTGCCTCATATGTGCCTTATCATCCTACTGGACGAACATCCACACCGTACCACCATCTCAGGGCACCTGTGGATGATCTCCCGCCCTGGCCTGAAATCAATCCTTCATCGGATGAGCCTCTGCCTCCTCCCCCCGACCGACGAGCTGCTACCTCCACCGCCACCTCCGGTGACGTACATGCCTTCATATGAAACAGGGTTCCAGACTACTCCAGAGTATGTTGAGCCATATACTCTCCCTCACGACCCACCATCTGTAGAGGCTACATACAGAGGGCCAAAGCCTCATATTCCCTGTTTTACAGATGATGACCCACGACAGTTTGCCCGGCTTAAGATAGCTCTAGACAATATCTTGCCCCGAGACGCAACTGAACGATTTAAGTACCAAATACTGGTTGATCACCTCAAGTTCGAGGATGCTCTCCTCATTGCAGACTCTTATAGCAACAGTCCAACGCCTTACTCAAAGACAATGGCCTCACTGACTGAAATGTATGGGCAGCCTCATAAACTGGCCCTACAGCGCATCAATGAAGTTCTGGCCCAACCTTCAATCAGAAGTGGAGACAGTCGAGGTTTCCGTCTTTTTGGCCTAAGAGTCCGGGCCCTAGTCGGTATGTTAGAGCAACTGGGTAGAGAGGGCAGGACTGAGCTGGAATGTGGGTCACACACCACCCGACTTCTGTCAAAGTTACCTCACGAACTCAGAGCACAGTTCAAGCGATACATCAACCCCATCCGAACTCCAATACCAACCTTAGTGCATTTCTCTGATTGGCTTGAATATGAAGTCCGAGTCCAGGATGAGGATTTTCCGCCTTCCCACTCACAGCCCTCATGTGACGATCGTCAGAGGGCCGCTAAGCTCAAGCTACAGAAGTCCAGTGCACGCCCTACTACAGTTCTGCTTGGCGCTGATCGTGCTCCCAAGTCTCCTGAACCTTCCTCACAGGGCCAATCCCAGAATAGCACCAAACTCGAGAAACCCAAGAAGTACTGCCCTTTCTGTGACAACATTCAACATTATTTCAATCAGTGTCAGGAGTTTAAGAAGTTTTCTACTGACCAAAGAGCATCCTGGATCAAAGGTGGGAAGCGCTGCTGGAGATGTGGCAGAAATCATCTCGCTGCTCAATGCTATCTCAAGGCGAAGTGTCAGCAGTGTAATCAGACCCACCTTGAGATACTCCACGAGGTCAACGCTTCTACCACAGCTAGATCAGAGCGTCCAGCGCCAGACACAGTACAGCCAGTTACTTACTATCTAGATCCTGACCTCAGAAGTAGTTGTGTCTTGTTGAAGATGGTCAAAGTTGTTCTTCTCAATGGTAAACACAAGCTCGAGACATATGCCATCCTCGATGATGGCTCTGAGCGCACAATCTTGCTTCAGAGTGCCGCTCAAGCATTACATCTCAAGGGACAGAATGAGGACTTGGCACTCAGAACTATACGTCAAGATGTAAAGACCGTGTCAGGAAAGTCAGTCTCCTTCTTCATAACCTCCTCTGCCCATCCTCAAAAGCAGTTTCGCATTCACAAAGCCTTCACCGCAGCAGAACTTGGCCTTTCTAAGCACTCTCATCCCGTTGAGGCCCTGCAGAAAACGTATCGCCATCTCAGAGGCCTCCCACTCCATTCATTCAGCCAAGCCCAGCCTCTCCTCCTTATCGGCTCGGACTATCCTCATCTACTCACTCCAGTCGAGCCCGTTCATCTTGGTCCACCAGGGGGCCCTGCAGCGTTGAAGACCCGTCTCGGCTGGACCCTGCAAGGACCCGCCAAAGTCCTGCTGCACCAGCCCTCCACTCCTCAGTGTCTCCTCATAAATACTCCAACTCCTTCTGCTGACCTTCTTAGTCATGTGTCCAGATTGTGGCAGATGGACATTCTTCCGTACCGTAACGAGAAGCTCATCACCCGGTCCAAGCAGGACAATGCAGCCATCAAACTGCTGGAAGAGAAGACTGTCAGAGTCGATATCGACCAGATCCAAAGGTATGCCACTCCTCTGCTTTGGAAGGAAGGTCTTCCATCCCTTAATGCATCTAAAGAAGCTGTCATGGGCCATCTTCGTGGGACAGAGAGTCGTCTCGCCAAAGACTCAGCTAAGGCTACATCATACAACAAAGAAATCAAGAAGCTAAAGGATTCAGGCTACATTAAAAAGCTTGCACCATCCGAAGAAACGAGCAGCAATTCCTGGTACATCCCACATCACATGGTCCATCACAATGGAAAGGACCGCATCGTTTTCAACTGTTCATTCACATTTCAGAATACCAGTCTCAACAACCATCTACTTCCAGGGCCAACATTAGGTTCGAGCCTCCTCGGTGTCCTGCTCCGTTTCAGACAGTACCCCATTGCAGTGAGCAGCGACATTAAGGGCATGTTTCATCAAGTCCGTCTTCTGTCTGAAGATCAGCCCTACCTCCGTTTTCTCTGGAGGGACATGAACCGCAGCACAAAGCCCGACATCTACCAATGGCAGGTGCTTCCATTTGGTACTACGTGCAGCCCGTGCTGCGCGATCTTTGCCCTCCAAAAGCACGTCATTGACAACAGCAACCCTGACGAAGACACGCGTCACTCCATCGAGAAATGTTTTTACGTGGATAACCTTCTCCAAAGCTTTCCATCTATCTCACAAGCAAAACAACTCATCACCAAGCTTCAGACTCTGCTGCAGTCTGGTGGGTTTGAGCTGCGGCAGTGGGCCACCAACATCCCAGACATCATCAGCCATCTACCTCCTGAGCTCAAATCAGAAAGCCGAGACCTGTGGATGTCCATGGATGGTGCAGATCCACCAGAACGGACTCTCGGGCTCCACTGGCACTGCAAAACAGACACCCTCAGCTACCGTCTCCGCAACACAGAGCAACCTCAGCCCACCATGCGCAACATATACAGAGTCCTAGCCAGACAATATGACCCCCTGGGTTTACTCATTCCCTACACTACTCGGGCCAAGGTCCTAGTGCAGAAGCTCTGGGGAAAGAAGCGGGACTGGGATGATCCTCATCTTCCAGAGGATCTCCTCCAGCTGTGGCAAGCATGGGTAAGTGAACTTCCACTGCTCTCTGATGTTGCTATTCACCGTTGCTATGTCCACCCCAGTACAGACCTCTCAGCTGCCTCCCAGAGCATCCACATCTTTTCAGATGCATCGGAGAGAGCCTATGGATCGGTCGCTTACCTGCGTACTGTCACCGCCGAGGGTGAAATCCAGGTGACATTCCTAGCGGCCCGCTCCCGTGTTGCCCCAGTCCGCCAGCAGTCCATCCCAAGATTGGAGCTCTGTGCTGCTCACGTCGGAGCTCAGCTTGGCACCGTCCTAAAACGAGAGCTTACAGTCCCTATCTCCTCAGTTACTTACTGGACCGACTCCACCACCGTGTTGACGTGGTTGCAGTCTTCATCTTGCCGCTACAAGGTGTTTGTCGGGGCTAGAGTCGCCGACATCCAGGAGTTAACTGAGAGCAGCTCGTGGCGCTACGTCCACTCCAGTGAGAATCCTGCTGACGATATTACTCGTGGACTATCTCTCTCACAAATCCAGAATCACAGTCGATGGCGCTCAGGACCAACCTTCCTTCACAACAGTGAGTCAGCGTGGCCTTCCTGCCCGGACATCTCCAGTCCCGACGATCCAGCTGAGCTGCGTAAAGCCAAGTTTTGTGGCCTCATCTCCACTCCATCTCATCCACATTTGCCCGATGTCAGCCTGTTCAACAGCTTCCAATGCCTACTGGAAGCCACTATCAGAGTATGTCACGGGGCGGCCGCTGACGGCAAGCCTACAGCTGAATCTTTCAGACAAGCTGAACTTTCCCTCCTCCAGAAAGTACAAAGGGACTGTTTTCCAGAGGAGCTCGCCCTCATCTCCTCCCAAAGACCTTTACCATCCAGCAGTAGACTCCTCACCTTAGCCCCAGAGTATGACCCAGAAACTCAGTTGATTCGGGTCGGGGGGAGACTAAGATGCTGTGAGTCCCTCAGCCCAGATACTGTACATCCCATTGTCCTCGACCCTCATCATTCCATCACGAAGCTGATCATCGCAGACTGCGACAGCAAGCTCGCGCATCCGGGTCCGGAGAGAGTTTTTGCTGAACTGCGCCGGAGATTCTGGATCTTGCGGGGCAGAGAAGCCGTCCGCAAGCACCAACACCAATGTCCAGAGTGTCGGAAGTGGCGCAGCCAACCCATCATCCCCAAAATGGCCGACCTCCCACCTTCCAGTTTGCGATTACACCGTCCAGCTTTCTATTCAACTGGAATGGACTGTTTCGGACCCTTCCTTGTCAAGATAGGGAGACGCCACGAAAAGCGATGGGGTATAATATTCAAATGCCTCACCACACGTGCAGTGTACCTGGATCTGCTGGCCAGTATGGACACTGATTCATTCCTCATGAGTCTACGACGTTTCATCGCCAGACGGGGAAAGCCTCATGAGCTGCTGTCTGATCAAGGCACGAACTTCAAAGGGGGCAGCTCAGAGCTCCAGGAGGCTTTCAGTTCCCTTGCTCCAAATCTACAGTCCCAACTCGCCAGTCAACAAATCGACTTCCGCTTCAACCCACCAAGTGCCCCCCATTTCGGGGGGTCCTGGGAGCGCGAAATACGCTCTATCAAGTCAGCATTGCATTCCATACTGGGATCTCAGATCGTCACTGAGGAGGTCCTGAGAACCATCCTTGCAGAAGTGGAGAGCATTATCAACTCCAAGCCCCTCGGTTACACCTCTTCAGATGTGGCAGACCCAGATCCAGTCACCCCCAACATGTTGCTGATGGGGAGACTGGACCCATCCACCCCTCAAGTGGTGTACTCTGATACAGAGCTCCTCAGTCGCCGCAGATGGCGGCACTGTCAGGTCTTGGCAGACCAATTTTGGGTCCATTTCATCAGGAACTACTTGCCATCTCTTCAGAGCCGTTCCAAGTGGCAACAGGATGAAAAGGATATGTGTGTTGGCAATATTGTTCTTGTTGTGGACCAGCAACTTCCACGTGCCTTGTGGCCTGTAGGTGAAGTCACAGCTGTTTTCCCAGGAGCCGATGGTAGGATTCGGACTGTTCAAGTACAGGTAAAGGACAAATCCTACACCAGACCGGTAGCTAAGCTCATCAAGCTTCCTGCGCTTCCACGAACCATCCCTGATTGACTCATATTCAACTTTGCTCCTCAAAGTTGGGGGCGGCTGTTGACAAGGGTCCAATTCATACCCTTTTGAATGTTATTCATTTTATGTTTGATTGCAATGCAGGGCCCATTTCTACCGTATTTGTTCATATGTTGTTTAACAGTGGCCCGGTAACAGCCTAGTAACCCTTAAGCCAATCACAGCTGGTCTTCTTTCCTGACCAATCAGAAGCTAGTTTAGATCTCCACAGCCATTTTGCGCATTCAGTGTGCAGGCAGCCGCAACAGAAGGCACAAACTCCGTTTTCTCTCGATAATTTCTCCCCCCTTTCATTCCACCTGTGTGTTCATGCGTCCATGAGAGTGTAAGTCTGTTCACCTCGTAAGAGTGTTTGTGTGTCACTTTATTTCTGTGTTTAACTTAGTTTCTCAGCTGTATTACTGTCGGTCAGCCCACACTCTGTGCACGTGATTGAGGCAGAGACCCTGCTGCTGTCGCTCTTCTCCTAGATTAACCCCTTTTCTGCCAAACTTAATTTAACCCTAGGAATAGCTGTTTTTGGGGGAGGTGAAAATCTGTGATTTCCAATTGTTTGCAGAATAAGTCGGTAAAGATAATGTGCCATTTTACTGTATATTATGCACTTTGTGATTTATTGTTAATTTGAGGTTTACATGCACAATTAGAGGTTACTATTACCTTAATGTTTATTGTGATATTTTATTTGTATGCATAATTATTCATGGGTTTCTCATTCCTTCTGTTTATTTGTAGAAACCATGAACGCCATGATTAATAAGCGCAACCTTCAGTCATAATTTCATGACCAAGCATGTTCAAGAGCCTTTCTCTCCAATAAAGAGTGGCATGAGAGTGTGAATTCAGTCCATTATTGTTCTGGCAGAACAACCTGGGGAGATTGAGGATTCGGAGTTCAGCCCTAATTATAGTCCTTATCCGAGGTCACAAGTTTGGGTCTCCTTCCCGACACCTCCATTACACCAAGGCAACAAAAATTACAGTGAATACTTGTGAGCTGTGTAGCCTGTGGACCTGTTATTAAGCGAATTGCAAACAGGCAAATGAGCTGTTTTCTGCATATCACATGGCATGTATCAGGCAGCTATTAAGACTTCTTTCCCATTACTATATATTTTACACAGCCTCTGTATGAACACTTTGATAAGATATTACAGATGACGATACTGCATCAAAGTTCTTTCATCATTTAATCTCCTCAAATTTGCAATTTCATTCATCATCATTAATCAAGTATTTTTAATGTTTTTCTTTTGAAATATACATATACTTAATGAATCGGGATATATTTGTTTTGTCATATTACAAAAAACATCATACAGACCTGAAAAGTGCCTCTGGTTTGGGCTATTTGGCTTTATTGGCTTATATATCAGTTGTGTGTCGTCTGCTCTGCATTTAGCTGCATGCGTCTGATTCACAGTATGTCTTTTCTCCAAACTTGGAAGTGGTGGACTTGGAAGCGCATAATTGTGTATGATCACTGGTTACAGATCAAGGATCGAAAGATATTCATGGCACTGCAATGAGAGATGATGCTCTCATGTTGCATATAGAGTTAGGTTCTATTTTAAATATTTAAGTATTAAATTTAGTAAGTGTACCTCATTGCTCAAAACATTGTATGCATTCCAATACTGTTAGCAACACTCTTGAATTGAACTTCTTAGTGACACTGAAGCAGCCAAAAGTGAAGGAGGTTTAATTTAGAGATGTAAGGATGGTCAGGATCTCTGGATAAATTGATGCTTTGCATGGACCTTCAGTACCACCTAGTGGATCCTGGAGCACAGCACTTCCTGCTCAAGTACAGTACTGTAGTAGAGCGGCACTCGTAGGTGGTCTAAGGTGGGCCTCCTCAGTTGTAAATAGTGTTCTGACACGTGTGTGACCACTCCGATGTCTGTGACCTCTCACCCCTGAAAACTTAGCTTTACCACCTGGAGGTAGACTGTTCTTGATCTTGCAGCACCTCCAGCAGGCCGCATACAGCGCTCTCCTTCAGTCTCCCTGTAAAGAACCTCAAGGTCTACTCTACTATGCATGCTCATACAAATATGTGTGTGTGTGTGTGTGTGTATATGTGCGTAGGCTTTTTAGAAAAACAGCTCCATTACAAAGGTATTTGACATAGAGATCTTTGGGACTGTGTTACTCATTTCCGACCGCAGTGATTCATGTTTCTAAGTGTTAGTTTAATATTTTTGTTTGTTGGAAAGTTTGTTTATGTTACAAATAGCTCAGCCGAAACATGGGCAGATTCAAAACTGAAGCACATGCTGCTCTGTATAGATTCTGTGCACTTTGGTCTCCAGTTGTTTTATTTATTTTGCAGCATATCTGATCCTCTGTTGTGTGTTTTTACCTCCGTTGTTTGATCTGTTTAAATCTGAGGATGAACATTTTCAACACGGCAAGCGAAGGCTTGTCTTCAGAAGAGTGCAAATAGGATTCAGCACAGTAAAACTGGCATTAGCTTTTGCTTATTTTGGGCTTAAGAACATCTGGGGTGTGTTATAACTGAAGCCGTCTCGTTGGATCATACTTTTGATTTTTTCTTGGATTGTGTAAAAGCTTGCCAGAAGTTCTCATTAAACTGCTAAATCTCATGATGATCTACACACACGTAGGAGATTATGTGTGTAGCTATAATGAAGGAGTCAGACGGTGACAGACATCGGATGATATTAAAAACACAACCCAGGTGTGATGACCATTGAGCCCGTCCTCAGGCGTGCCTTTTCAAGAGCAACGTGATATGATGTTGCTGTTGATGAGCCTCTTCATCTGCAGAACATTTTTTTCTTCCTACATGGCACCTCAATCCCTTCACTATGTTCATAACTCAGAACCCAACAAAGCAATCATACACAGCTCTTTGATCTGTTTTATCCCTCACTTTAGTAGCGTTAAGAAAAAAAAATACAGCGCCAACAATAGAGCAAAATGTGTCTTACTCCCACTGCCTATCCTACTCTCTTCTTCATTATCCATTCTCTTTTCTTCCATTGTTCGCATGCAGTACGGAACAATACAGTGCAGGCGGACAGGGTGGAGGCTCATGACAGGACTGGTAACATGATGACACACCAAAGGCCAGGTGAGTAAAATCCCCCTCCGCAGTGGGACATGTGTCACAGTCCAGCCATATTTCCAACCTTTTTTGTGGTCTCATCTCATTTCTTGGGCTCGCTTCCCCCTCCGGCCACAACGATAAAGCTCCCATCTGCTGCAGGGATCCGGGTCCTCCTCTCTCTGAACTGATCCCTCGTAGCAGTTTCCCCCTTTGTCAGACATGCTGGTCATGTTTCAGTTTTGACACCTCTCGGTTTTACACATACGATAGGTACCAAAGTTCTCCTGTTCTCTGGAGAAACGTATTGGAAATATGATAGTTGTCTATTTCAAAAGCTTTGCCCTTTGCACCCTTGTGCCCTTGATGAAAACAGTATTTTAAAGAATAAGAGCAGAAAACCAGCTCTAAAGGAATGCATGAGTGTGTTAGTCCTTACAAAGAGCTGGATAATTGACCCTTTGGCTGACCTGTAGCTTACCACAAAGGACAGAAACCCTTAATTTTATAGTATTTTTGCATTTTACAACCCTTTTTCTAACCCTTTTTTGACACTTTACGGTATGCAAGATTGTAAATTCCACTTTAAAGGTACCTTCCATCCATGTGTGTTTATCCACCATCCACCGGTCTAGCTGCGTGTATATTTGCAGATCTTTCCGTCCCATCCATTCATTCATGAGGCTATTGCTCAGCCATAGTGTTCTCAGCTGTTTCAGTGTGTCAGTGGTGTCGCTGGTGATTCTACTCACAAACTTGCACATGCCAAATGTAAGTAACATGACCCAACTCAGCATCCTAACCTGCAGTGAGATTGTCTGTCACAGGTCAAAAAGACAGCTGTAGCGCTCTCAGACTCTGGCTTATACTGATAAAGTGTTTCTAAATGGCACTGATGTGTGATACGACGCCCGATTATCTTGTTACAGTCACGATAAAGTTAATATGATGTCATGTTGTCCCACAACCTTGCAAAGGCATGGATCTCTTATCTGTGATTTTTTTTAGTGACGTGTTCAAAGTACTTTAGAATTAACATGAATGTGTTTAACTGTGGTTTATAGACAGAACTTATTTTAGTGTTGACAAACTTTTTTTTTGACCTGTAAGAGGCTGAACAAAAGCATGCCAGAGCCATTCAAACACTGACACCTGAACTTTGAACTCTGAACTGAAGCACATGCTTGCAGCAACTTCAGCTATCAGGTCGATTTAAAGAAACTAATGAGGAGAGCTTGAAATTTTCTCTCAGCCGAAAATGACTCACCGACCTTGTGTGGTGCAAATCATTATGGGCCGTGAAGCACAATAATCACCATCTAAACCTGACCTCTGAGTTATCTAACTGATGCAAACACGCGTGATTATCCCGGCATCTTTCCATCCTATTTATTTGGTTTTTGTTATTTGTTGTTGTTGTTCATTGTCGCTGTGTCGTTAATGTACGGAAGATAATACGCACCACACTGATGTAAAACTGTGCGAAACTGTTGCCTGACACATTGGGGTTGTTAATGGGATCCTGGTTTAGCTTATAGTCAAACTATGTTTGCTCTTTTGAATATTATTTAGCATGTTTGTCATAATTTCACATTCAGATCGAATTCAGGATATAAGGATCCACCCACAACCGGTAGCAATCACTTCTTAGTTTAACCTTGGATGTAAATAAACACTGCAAGGCTACTTTCCCATAACCTCTACTCCCAGATGAACTGATTAGATTACCAAGGTATTATGTCCAATTGTCTCTTCGCCATCTCTCTTCTGTTTGTTATTGTAAGCTACTCGTTAAGGGCTATTTGTGGAACAAAGTTCAAGGTTGCTGCTTCATTTGACTCACCTGTCTCTTCATTACAAGAATAACTGAGTAGTGTTTGTCTAGTTGAATGACTGAGTAGCAATATGTGCTAATATGTCTTTTTACTGGTGTTGTTCGGCTTGGACATCTGGGGCTGTGGACCCAAATGTTGTCTTGATAGCCCAAGATCTCAAAACGAAGGAAATTAAAGAACAGGTCAATGCTGATAATACACGTTTTAGAAATACGTTTTCTCTGAAATAAAATACATTTGAGACTGTTCTTCCTCTTCTATGATGAATATGATGAATACTGTTTATGTCTGGCGTGTACATATTTGAGCGCCAAGACACGTTTTTAGATTTAAAAAAGAATAGATGAAATAGATCACCATGAAATAAATCATCTTAAAATGATGACATAGTTTGAGAAAAACTGAATGACATGAATTAACCTATGAGTTGATATCACAAATAAAAATTCTTTTATTGCACAGCCATTGTGTTCAAGTATTTGTGTAAGTCTGATCACATGAAATATGTTAATAACTTGTTTTAAGGCTCCATCATCAGACCAAAAACTTGAAAGTGAGACCAGGACTACATGCTAGAAACAGAAACTTTGAGAGATGAGCTGGTCAATCAAAAAAAAAAAAAAGTAAATGTGTTAAAATACTGTAGCATAAATACTGTACCTTACATCAATGTAAAACTCTAATTTCTAATTTCTAGTGTATCGTTTTTTCTCTCTTCTCTTTCTCTCTCTCTCTCTCTCTCTCTCTCTCTCTCTCTTTTCTCACTCCTTTCTCTATGTTTCACTTTCTATCATTGCTTCTATTAACTTTCTTTTCTTTCATTTTTCTCTTGTCAAGCCCAGCAACATGATGTAAAATGCTGTTGTAAAAAAATGGTTAATTAAAGAAATAAAATTAATAAACAGGATATCAAGGGGAGCCTTGTGTTCATAAAGCTCCCCTTGGCAAAGCAGAACTGTTCAACACAATAAAGCATCCAGATCATCATTCTGCTTACGATGCTGGACAGGACAAGTTAGGACAGAAAAAAAAAAAAAACCTCTAATTTCTTGTTTTGATGCGTTCCTACTGCTGCTAAGAGAAAAAAATCTCAGATTATACCAGTCTTCTTTATTTTGGTATTGGGTTGTAAATCCAGCCTATATGGTCAGTAATACGCATTTTAAATTATTTCATTCTTAAATAATTTGAAAATGATACAACTAGTTTATGAAAGTACATTAATTTCTGGGCATGGCTAAGCCCTATATGTTTCTGATCCTTATAACAAAGTATTAAATAAAATAAATAAATAAATAAATAAGAGGAAAAACCTGAAAAACATAACCAGGGAATTTGTCTCTCAAGGCTTCCTCTTGTCTAATTGCTTACTTTTTGTAGTAGGGATGGGCGTATATCCTGGAGTCAATACTTCGATATTAGTCAGACAAAATGTCAGAATTGATACTTTTTTCTAGTATCACAGTACCACTGTACCAATACAAAACATGCCGCCAGATTCTAGCTTCTGTGTTACATGATGGTGGTAGCCTATCAGATATCATCATGATGCTGCTACTGTTAGTGATGATGATGGTGTTTTGATATCTTTTGGTGGTTTTTATTGCACATTATGCTTTGGTGAATTTATAATACTGTATTGTTATTACATTTTATATTTGAACATTTTCTACTGAATAAATTTAAATAATCTTAACCTGCACTAAAGTTATTTGATAATTGAAAGAAGTTTTTAATCTTGTTTTTGCTTAATTTCTTCATCAGTATGATTTATTGTAGTTTTAAAGGATTTCTTTTCCAGTAGTTCTGTTCTCAACTTTTACTTATATTTGATATTGCTCTTGCATTCAAGATATTAATGCAAAAGTATCGGTATTGATATTGGTATCAATGAAAAAGTACCAAAAACTACTGGTATCATATGGACAGGAAAAATTTTGGAATTGCCCATCCTTATATTGTAACTATAGAGAGCATTAGACAAAATAAAAATCCAACTGGGATTAGTGTAGGAGG
>JALJCO010011051.1:0-20261 GCA_023101725.1 Atherinomorus stipes | reverse complement strand
TATGATCATTGGCTGCATACGTAATGGCTTACCATCACCACGTATGAATGAGTAGTAACTGAATAATGGACCTGTTGTGAAGCTTTGAGTGTCTTGAAAAGCGTGATATAAAATCTAATCCATTATTGTTATTATTAAAACAATTACATGTGCCTGTACACTGTAAAGTAATTATATGAAAAGTAATTCTCTCAACATTTGTTGGGAAATGGCATGGACTGATTGAACTGTAAGAGTTGAGTGCTTTACTGCCTGTATATATTCCCAAGGTTATGTGTGATATGTGTGACTTGGATGTGACCCCCTAAGAATGCATCTATCTGTAAGTTAGGAAGAAGTTGGATCAATTTTGCTTCTGATGCTAATGGGGGCTAAAAGCCTGCAGGGAAACCTGAGAAGCTTTTCTGCTTGGAGAACTCAGAACCGTTACCTCTGAACGAGTCCTCATGCTCGGTCTATTTCCACTTGCTTGACACTCAGGCAACCAAATCAACGCATCTTTTTTTCTTAAAGATGTCTTCTCAGCTGAAAAGAAAAATAACTTTTCAAATGTTTTGGTTTTATTTTTATTCGTTTCGTCATTCGGACAATAAATCAAATCAAACCCTGTTTTGTCATTTGGGTCCTCTTTGGTTTTTGCCCAATTCAATGCCTACTTGACAATTTTGAGATTTTCTATGCATTGAAGTTACTTTGTAAGATTTAAATAAACTGAATGTTCGCCACACACACACACACACACACATATATATATATATATATATATATAAATAAAAGATTCATTTTTTTCCCCAAAATAGTAATCTAGGTCAATCATTTTAATTTTCTCACTTCTAGAACATATTTCGGATGAAAAGTGTCTCAGCAGGAGTTCTGCATTTATCTTTAGTAGACCAGACTACTGAAACTCTGTCCTTACACACAACTTCAGCAAAATTCACAAACTTGAAGTACAGTTTTGATATGAGAAGTTTTTTTCTTTTCTTTTCGTTTCTTTTTTACTTTCAGAGGGCAAACTCACAGGCGGCCCTGTAACTTTTGATGGCCACAGTGGAGGTGTTTCATTGTAAATTGTTATATTGATTGCATATTGACAGCCAAATGGCAAATGAATGGTTTAGTGCTTTTCTGGTTGTTCTGACCACTCAAAGCACTTTGCACTACATGTCACAATCACCCATTTACACACACACATACACACACACCCCCCGTTATTCTACCCTGTGAACTTGATCTCCTTGACCCCCCCCCCCCCATCTATCAGGATCCGCCAACCTGCAGGGGGTCTGCAGATGGAGTCAGCCACAGCTCTCATCTGGCACATTGCTCGTTAAAATGTTGGTTCATGAACATACGTCCCCCTCTTCTCTGAAATAAAATCAAACCTGCATCACTTCTTCTGGATCTTGTGTATGAATGAAGAGCAATATGTGTGTGTGTGTCAGTGTGTGTGTGAGAGAGCAGGCTGTGTGTTCGCCATCATCAGGAAGCACCTTGGACGTGGCTCTGGGTCTCCTCACAGGTCCTCCCTGTCCTGGCATGAACTGCAATGTTCTGTTTAGTGTATGTGTGATTCTGAGTTTGTGTAAAGTGAGTGTGTGAATCCATGTGTGTGTCTGGCTTGTCCAAGCTTTTCCACGGTGTCAACCCAACATGGCACGGAGAAATCAGAGAAGAGCAGGAAAAGGAGCTTAAAATTCACTGATGTCACATCAGTCCATCTGTTTCAGTTTGGGAGGAAAAAGGAACAAACTGTCCTGGTTTGGCCCAGAAGCCTTCAGACGTTCTGGCCTCATGTTGCATTTCTGCCGTCCTGAATATTTATTGAGAAAAATAACAAGGAAGTCATGTTTCTGAGAAAAAAGACAATATACCTGAACTAATTGCATAAAAAATAAAGAAAGATCAATAAAATAAAAGCAGGGCGAGGGAGGATGTTCTCCCCAGAACGTTTGGTGAGATTCATCAGCTTCTCTCTCACCTCTGAACGTAACTCTTCCAGCAGCAACATCATCTCTGGCACACATTTACTTTATCCTTTTAGTCATTCACCAAATGATTTACGAGCTTTTCTTTCCCTTTTCCACCTGCCAGTGCCAGTCTGCCAAGTCTCAATTAGATTTCGTCCACATAACAGTTTAATCCACTTTGTTACTGGAGTTTTTGCCCTCAATTCTACTGAGTAGTTTTTGGCTTCACTGCACCATTAACTGGAGTAGACTTTGCAAAGCAGTTGGAAGGAGCAGGACGGGGCTCTGAAGATAAAATGTTGTTGAGTAACACTGAGAGACATCAGGCTCAGGATGGACTGCGTCCGTCTGCCAGTCCGACTTCACGATCAGACCAGAGCTGCGTGAGTCATCAGGGACCATGAACGCAGCATCTCACCTGGAAAAGTTCGCCACCGTGAAGACTGCAGCATAAGCCTCCTGATTCCGTCGGTGCTCCAGGGCCCGAGCACTCACGGAAAATACCGAGCAGCCACGCGGGATTGATGGCAAAGTCAGTCTCATCCAGCATCCACTGCAGTGTTTCCCTACACTGACTCAGTCATGGCGGACTTCCTCAGCTATATTATTACGTCATTCCTTCAAATGATCAGAATAAAATCTTTTCACATGGACAACGTCAAAAATTTCTTAATTGAAGCTGAGTTACCGCTTCTAGAAGCCAGCAGCAGCAGTAGAAGCCTCTGCTGTCAGACATGGCATTTGCACGTGAACGCAGCATGGAGACCGGTATGTCAGGATGAAAACAGCGCAGCCAGAACATGGAGCGCACAGACTCATGAATCGGCCAGAAGGCTTTAATTATATCAGAAACGTATTAAATGAGGATAAAGTGTTTTTTAGTTGCTTTGAAGTTCTTCATTGAATCAAACCACCTGGTAGCCTACAGTCTCAAAAATCAGCCGTCTAATGAGAAATAGTAGGGACTTTTAATATGGCATGGTCCTGATATAATCGCCAATGGATTCATCAAGCTGCAGCTAAAAGCAGCCGAACATTTCAAAAGAACAAACAAGACTGGTGAGGAAAAAAAAACTGTTGGCTATTAGGTTGCTGATTAAGTTGTTGAGATTATATTACCCTGGCTATGAATTTAGCTTTCTGTTTCATTTGCAAGCACATTTATTAAGTTTGGTGTCACATTTGTGAAGGATTCCAATGGTGCACTGCAAAACTCACCTAGTATTTCATTTCTAGACAAAATATTCATCAGACTCAAAATAAGACAAAATTGCTTAAAAATGAAACATTTTGGTTAGATATAAGATCTTATTTCCAGACATCAAGAAAATTTTGCTTGTCCCATTGGCAGATTTTTTTTTGCTTAAACAAAAAAATCTTTTTCTACTTGTTATAGGGCAATGCATCTTATTTCAAGAAATCTTTCCAAGCAAATTTTGCTTGTCCCACTGGCAGATTTTTTTGCTTATTACAAGCGAAAAAAAATCTTGAAATAAATTTTAGATCTTACTGGAACGTTCTCTGTAAGTAATTTTGTCTTATTTTGGTGTGATGAGATATTTTGTCTAGAAATGAGAAAAATATACTTGCTAAGATTTGGAGTTTTTGCAGTGTCACTAATATATTACCAGTTTTAATTTCTTTAAATTATTTTTAAATGGATGTTGTATTTGTTAATTTTGTGGTGAGTTCATTCATTTTACAAAATAATAAGCCACAAATTCCACTAATAATGGGATATTAATTTAGGTGAATATATCTTGTCGTCTTGTATGGCCTTCACTCAGAGCACCCACTGGTAGAAATGGAGATCGGCACCTCTGGACTGCAGGATGGAGGATCTCCTTTATCCAGCTCAAAGTTACTGAACCATGTGCAGATGTGATCAAATCTAATTTCAGAGTACTGAGACAGCATGTTGCTGACGCTGAGTATGAACTTGAAGACACAATGTTGTTTACCTGTTCAGGTGCAACATAAAGGACAGCAATCTGGTAAATGTCCAAGCTCACATATACAAAACTGTAATGCTTTGCCTTGTCAGGAATTTAAAACAAATAAAGAAATGGAAACTTTTAAAATAAAATTCACATCGTGGATTCTCACTTTTTCATTTTCATTTTTATTCCTTCTTATTGTTTATAAATATGTGTTGTGGATAACACGAGAGGGGAGTACAAAGGAGTATGTATGTATACACACTAATAAGTCCACAAATCCTCTTCATAATTTGATTTGTTGAAGGTTTTGGTATGAATCTCCAGTTATGCTTCATATTTACTGCATGGCTGCAACTCATTTCATGTTGGGTTGCAGCATCAGTCAGATATCAGCCTGTCCAGGTTGTGTGAACATCAGTTTATTGCAGCATGATAATAATTTTGTAGTCTATTGAAACCACCTAAATGGATTTATTCCTGCAGCATCACATGGAAGTCCCGTCAGAAAATTGGAGTTTGCGTTAGTATGAGAGGCCCCAAGTTCTGTCATGGAGACAGGTCCAGAATCTGCAGTTGCTGGAGGTGTAACTGCACTGCGACTGCAGTCGGATGCTCCCGCCATGTTTGATGATCATGCGGTCACATTTTCCAGTGCAGTGCAGGCGCAAAGTCTGAAGTCTGACAAAGTTTCTAACCAGCATGCAACACTCCAGGACCACAATCCCTCACTTCCAGCCAGCGTTGCTGCAGATAGCCAACGAACCTAATCACCGCAAGCGTTTTCTGTAACGACCAATCAGACGCCTGTACCTGTTGGCAGGCATGTTAGTCCATGTTCATGGGAAAGACGCTTGTTGTTTGAATTACAATAGTCAATTTAGCCTTTTTCTTTTTCTTTTTCAAGCAATTCTGTATACATTACCCAGCAGCAGCTTTTGAAAAACGTAATGTAATAAACTTATTTGAAACATACAGCATTGACAAACAGAGACCTATCTTTATTATTAGTATTATTATTAACCCCTTTTTTCTTGTAGATCATACAACCGCCAAGGTTTCTGCCTCAGCCAGATGATCTGAAGTCGAGCAGATGTGCTTTATTTGACCACGTTGTGCCAGTTTACCACTCAAGAATAAAATGTTCTGAAAGGTGTGAAATGATGTTTCGGGGTTGCAGATATTAGCTACAATGTTTCACTAAAAAACCAAGTTTTTCTCCAAAGGGAAAGGAACTGTAAAACCTCTGTGATGTATTTGTAGATGCTTCAAACACAAGCGCTCGTTTTATTTGTGTACTTTCTAATATCCCGTGGTCTCCAGTGTGCTTCAGGTAGAGGAAAAATGGGGTGGGGAAGTCCTCATGGGGGGGACCTGATCTAGCTGCCATGTACGTTAAAGAAATTGTTCACCCGCAGAAAGATAACTTTATTTCCCTTCCCTCATGGGGAGCAAGACTCTGGAGCACTTTTTTAATATCCTAAATGCAGCCGGCGATCAGGAAGGGCTTCTCGTTTCCCTCACCTCTCATAATGGAGTTCGCTGGGGTCCGAGCTAAAGGTCCATAAAAGTCCATAAAACTTGCCAACATTCTCCAAACTGCTCGTCCAATGTAATCCATGTCCTGAGTGGGTAGCGTCCAGAATTTACTGGAAAACACATCATTTAGTAGATTTTTAGAGCCCAAACAGTACTATATCTTACTTTCGCGAAGCGTGCATATGCGCTTTCACTAAACTACGGAAGCCTCTGTGTTCAGAGCCTACTCTGCCAATAATGCAAGCAGAAGAAGAAATTAGCTGTTTACATCGTGCTAAGAGCGACAGAGCTGCAGAGGGTCCAACAGGGGTTGGATATTGATTTAAAACAAAAAAAGAAAGAAAAAGAGAACGTGCGATCTCATCTGCCACGGCTTCCGTAGTTTCGTGAACGCTCATTGGCGTGCTCGCAGGAGATGCAATGTAGTACTGTTTAGGCTCTAAAAATCTACTAAATGACGTAATTTCGAAAATTCTGACGCTACCCACTCAGGAAACTTGGATTACATCGAACGAGCAGTGGGGAGGAATATTGACAAGTTTTTGTGGACTTTGAGGACCTTTTTGGCTCGGACCGCGGTGAACTCCATTATATGAAAGTCGGGGAAACGAGAAGCCTTCCTGATCTCCGGCTGCATTTGAAACATTAAAAGAGTGCTCCAGAGTCTTGCTCACCATGAGGGGAATTGGAAAATAAAGTTACATCATTCTGTGGGTGAACTATTCCTTTAAACATGGCGCGCCCAGGAGCATTCAGGAACAACAAACCAGTGATTCTTGTCTTTCTGTCTGGTCCACTTGCTCCTGAAGCAACAGTTCTGTGAGGGTTTAGAAACTGTGCTGCTGTTGCCTTTACATCAGCTGACTGTTAGCTTCGTTAGCAGCGGCTGTTAAACATTGCTGCTTCCACCTCCAAACAAGGCTGGTTAACCCCACGTTACCCCCCAGCGGTGAAGCGGGGCTCTGCTCCAACTAGAAGAGCTGTGATGCTTATCAGTGAAGCTTGAGGCAAAATGGCAATGTCAGCTTTATCTATATAGCACATTTTTAAAAGGCTGATGGCCAACCAAAGTGCATGACAGAATAAAAGTCAACAATGAATAAATAAAACCAACACAATAAAAACAGTCAAAATTAAACAGATAAAAGTAAACTGAAAGTGTAAAAGTAAAAAAAAAGTGACTGCTCAGCCGAAGGCCAGGGTGAACAAATGGGTCTTATAGCCAAGAGTACCTTCCTGCAGGTACAATGGCCGAAAGGGCGCCGCCATAGAACCAGTCCATACCAGAAGTTTCTAGCAGAAGTTAGTTAAACACCACCAAGAGTATCTGTGGCTTGCAACCCAGATGTGTGTGGTGTAGTCATGGTTATGGTTAGATTTAGTTACATGGAGAAGAAACTTCCGCTTGGGACCTTGGATATATGGCACCGTCCTTGTCGGCCATCATGACTGCAGTTGGGTCCCTCTCCTTAAGACGTGCTTTTAAAATGGAAAGGCTGTTGGCAGACTTCACAGAGACAGGCGATGCGTTCCACAGCCTGGAGCCACGACTGCAAAGCTGGATCTCCTGGTTTTCATGAGGATCAAAGGACGTCCAGGACCAAGTGGTCAGCTGACCTAAGGGCTGATGCACCTTCACAAGATCAGGTTATATTCTGGGGCCAGACTTGCAAACAAATAAAAGAATCTAAAGCCCTGTTTCCACCCGCGGGTCTGGGTCGGGTCAGGGTCGAGCCAGGCCGGATCGGGTGGGTTTTGGCACAGATGTGTTGATTTCACGCTGCGTCCCCACAGCAACCCGTACCCACTCTGAGGCGCTGGACAGCGCTGCTACGTGATCGCGTGACATCATCGCTGTGCAACGCCGTTTAACCAAAACACCGCGCCACACATGACAGAAACAAAAAGGAGTCACCCCGGCTTTGATTTTACGCTTGGTCACGCGGGAAGTGAGATTTTTCAACAAATCAATGTATTGCTTTGTGTTAGCTCCACCCCTTTGGTCCGGATCGGTTAGATCAGTACCCCTACCGAAGGGTGCCAAAAGTAGGCCGGGTCGGGTCGGATATAAGGGTACCCGTCCCAGTTTTTATCTGTGGAGACGCAAAAAACGTGGACCGATCCGGCCCGACCCGACCCAGACCCAGACCCGCTGGTGGAAACGGGGCTTTAGAATCAATCCTGAACCGAACTGGACGCTGTTGAAGCGAGGAAAGCAACGGTGTAATGTGCCGACACTCGAAACATTGTAAAAAGCCGTGGATAATCTGGTGGGACACATATTATTTGCGGTGGGCTGATTATGGCCCGCAGACCACCGGTTGCCCATCACTGCTGTAAATGTTAAAGATGCACTACAGAACTTTTGGAGATGTTTCAGTGACACGCCCCCCTTCTATCCTGTACTGGAATATCTCTCCAGCCAATAAAAGATGGTCTTGACTGATAATGTCTTTTGTTTCTTCGCTGAATCCGTCACATTACTGTGGATAATGTGATGCAGAGATCATGCATGTGATGCGTGTGATGTGAGGTGTTTTTAACTGGATAAAATCTATGTAGAAAACTGCAGAATGAAAACACACATCCATGTGTTCAACAGAACCTTCTGCTTCTCTTGATCAAGAATTTTTTCTATGCAACTTTAAAAGATGGAGTGTAACAGCGATGGCATCCATCACAATTTCTTCTGATTTTTCTGGCTTCCTTGAATTTGCATTTAGTAATCTGGAATATTTTATGTAGGCCCATTTCATAAATTCTAAAAACCACTGACTTTGTAGATTGTACTGCAATAGAAGAGGAGAAACACCAAAGTCTCCTTCATGTTCACTGGCTGGATGCATGTTAATCTCAGAGAATCACCAACCATGTTGAGTCCACGTGCTGAAGCCATGCAGTGTAACCTTCCTCTTCATGAATACTCCAATCTTTTCATCTCAAATTAAATATGTTGATTCAGTTACGACAGAGTTTGTCACATAGCTTACACATGGGGACCCTACCTCATCCCAGTAACCCCCCAACCATTAAATCTGACTGGATGGCTCCCAGAGGACTAGCCCCCTGAAATCCCACCACCCAAGTAGAGGGAGGATGAAGGACAAAGACAATGATTTATTAGAGTGGGCACAACTGGGCTTTTTTTTTTGTTTTGTGGGTGGGGGGCACTTTTATTGACAATAACCAACAATGACAATAAACGACATAACCCCCAATGGAAAAATCCAAAACAAAGAGAAAAACAAAAGACCAAATTAACATCCAAGCAGTGAAGAGAAACAGTGAAACAAACAGGAGATAGAGAGAAAGACAACATCCATACGTACAAACAAAGGCCAAGCATCAGGAAGAAACATCACTGATGGAAGAATCCCTGCTCATTCAGTATACCCAGGTATCAGCTGATCTCATTCTTTGAGCACATACCAAGTTGCTGAACCTGGACCTGAACCTAGCAACTACAGCAACCCCAGATCATGATACTGCCGCCACAGGCTTGCACAGTAGCACTAGGACGATGCTGCACTGCTTCATCCTCCTCTCTTCCTATCCTGATGCACCATCACGCTAGAACAGAGTAAACTTAGTAAATCCTAGATGCTTTTCACAAATATTTGGGTTGAATAGTGGAAAATATTCATCCGTCCATCTTCCGTACCGCTTATCCAGTTCAGGGTTGCTGGAGTCTGATAGCTATCCCAGCTATCCTCAGGTGAGAGGCAGGAACACCTGGACAGGTCTCCAATCTGTCCTAGACCAACACTGAGAGACAGACAACCATTCACACTCACTCCTAGGGACAATTTAGAGTGATCACTTAACCTAACATCATGTCTTTGGACGGTGGGAGGAAGCCAGAGAACCTGGAGAGAACCCACGCATACACGGAGAGAACATGCAAACTCCACACAGGAAGGAACTGCTGGAATTGCTCTAACCCTCCTCAGCTGGGACTTGAACTAGCAACCCTATTACTGTGAGGCTTTGGTGCTAACCACAACGCCACTCGTGCAGTACATTTAATTATCATGTGACAGCTAAACACTGCAAGGGTCACGTCACATTTCTAAACTTCATCATAAACTAATTTTACATGAATAACTGAAGTAAAGTGATTTAAAAGAACCAGCTGATGAAGGAAAAAGTCCTGATGAAGTCATTCCATCTAGTGGAGTCGTGGTGAAGTTACGTATCAGAAATATCCAAAATAATGGGTGACACTTTTAAAACCTACAAATGATCCAATTTACGCCCATCAACACTCAATCAGCAGGAGAAAGCAATTTAGAACAGAAAGTAAGCAGCTGTGCTGCGTTCATGGACAGCTGGGAAATAACAGCTTCAGCATCAGCCTAACATGGGTAGCTATTGAGAGTCCATTTGGGCTTCGTTACAAAGTCAACAATGAAATCAGTGCCAGAGCTGAGCACTACGGTGTCCTATAGGCCAGGTTTTAGCCGGCGCACGTCATATTCAGTCTTTATTCTGTCTCCTCAGACGTGCTTTCCTCTGCTCCTTCCCTCCCTGCTTTCCCTGCAATCTTTGTCCTATCGCATCTCGGAGCCCTCCCTGCATTTTTCTCCTATATCCTAAAACTTCAACTATGGATCTGGTCGGCTGGTCTCTCAACACAACGGATAATATTTTTTCTACCCAGAGACAAGGTGCGGGAGCGGCATCTTGTCCGGATGGTACAGTCCCAGCAGGTCACGCTGAAGACCTGTACACTTTTGGATTTATGATAACTGGGTTTCTGCTGATTGGAGCTGTCGGGTACCTGGTTCATCGGGAAATTCTGAAGCTGATGGCAGCTGTGGGCAGGCTGCCGTCCGAGCTGTTACTCATCAACACAGACTCAAACTTTGTGCACGTTGACTTGCGCGGATGCCCTGTGGGGTAAACTGGGAACGATGTCTGACAGCATAAAGGATGTTGGTACCACCAGGAGCAGTTGGGGACTCGGACTGGGGTAATTAACACAAATTTGGCTGATTTGGAGGCCATTGTGTGACCTGCTGAAGACTTTACAGGCAGACAGAAACAAGCTTGCTGTGACGAGCTTCTTTGAGTCTGCCATTAACCCTGATTGCGTTGAATGTTTCAAGTGACATTGAATTGCAATCAGCACCAGTATCCAGTTTAAATGTCACATCTAGGGCTGGATGATATAGAAAAAGATTATCGATAAAAAAAAAATCTGTATTGATCGATATCGATATTTATAAAAACAAAACAAAAAAAGCATTATAAAATTAAAAGCTATTTTAGGTGCATCGTGGCCATTTAACCTTTTGCTGAATGACCTACTCATGATAAAGTTCACACTAAAGCCGTTTTCAGACCTGCATTGTGGAACATGAGCAGTAAAGTCCATCTGCTCTTTAAACAGACTCATCAATCTATTCAAACATGCTGCTTCCTTGCGGTGTATCGTGTCAGTGCTTTCATACATCAGGAAATGATGGAAAAATTCAGCACAGCCCCCCCCCCGCTCTCCCTTCATCTCTGTCCAGAACATTTATTTGTGCTTTCAGCCAAAACGACGTGCCGCAACATTTCCGCTCTTGTGACATGTAGACCAGCCGGTACATGTCCGCTACATCTCTGAGGTAAAAGACCGGAACACATGTCTGAATGCAGCGTTATAAAGGACAGAGTTCACAATATTACTGCTTTCTCGTGCAAGTCTGAAAGGAGCATAACACTGAATTCCAGTTCAGCCTTTGCCTGGTCTGCGTTTGTGATTGGTTTGGCGGAAGGAGTGACTGTAGTATCATGCTACCCAATAAGCTACCGCGGAAAACTGTGCTTTTTATTGAACTTTTATTGACCCTCTTTTTTTTTAATATTGAAAAAACCTCTATCGATCGATATATATTGATATTGAATTATTTTCCAGCCCTAGTCACAACTTTCTTATTTATTGTCAGTTTCAGTCCAGTTTTCCAGTCCTGTGCATGTCTCTGATGACTGCATTGTAGCAATTTTTTTATGCTCCACTTTAAAGGATAAGTTTATTTCTTTTCAACCTGGACCTTATTTCTAGGACACTATTGCTGATTGCAATGCAATGTCACTTGAAACATTCAATGCACTCAAAGTTAGTGGTGGACTCAAAGCTAGTCACAGCAAGCTCGTTGTGTTTTTCGGCCAGAGGATGTCTCCACTGGGGATAAGATCACTGACGCATGAGTACAAAGGCCAAAAGCACAGCATTGAGTTTGAAATAATACAGCAGGATGTTCCAGCCATACTGGGAGGAGCTACGGTGTGAAACTTGGCTTACTGAAGCGTATGCATGACATAGCAAAAGAAAGTGACCTGCTTAAGGATTACAGTGACCTTTTCGATGGACTCGGCTGCTTACCTGGTCAGCATCATTTACAGATTGATCACACTGTCACCCCAGTTGTGCATGCTCCAAGGAAGATCCCTGTGGCACTAAGAGAAAGAGTAATCAAGGAATTACAGCGCACGGAGAAATCACGAAACAAACTGAGCCAACAGACTGGGTCAATAGCATGGTAACTGTGGTTAAACTCCCCAAAATACGCATCTGCATGGACCCAAAAGACTTGAACAGAGTGATTAAAAGAGAGCACTACCCACTTCTCCCTGTTGAGGAAGTGTCATGCATGCCAAACACAAAGTACTTTTCTGTTTTAGGTGCAAACCAAGGCTTCTGGCAGATCAAACTTGATGAAGAGAGTTCAAAGTTGTGCACTTTCAACACCCAGATTGGAAGATGCAGATTCCTCCGGCTGCCCTTTGGGATCTCATCTGCACCAGAGGTGTTTCAGAGAGCTATAGCTCAGATGGGGTTGTTAACATCATCGATGACTTGCTGGTGTGGGGTGATTCCATTGAGGAGCATGATGGCAGGCTGTGGAGATTGCTGGAAAGATCAAGGGAGAACAACTTGAAACTTAACAGAAAAAAATGTGTGGTCAGAACAAAAGAAATCAAAGACATAGTCCACACACTGAGTGCAGTGGACTGAGACCAGACGTGGAAAAGGTGAGAGCAGTGACTCAGCTACCACCCCACAGAACAAACAAGAACTGCTGAGGTTTATGGGAATGATCCAGTACTTGGCCAAATTTACACCAAACTTGTCAGAAATCAGTGCACCACTGAGAAAACTGCTGGAAGGCAACACAGAGTGGCACTGGGAGGAAACTCAGAAAAGAAGTTTTGAGCATCTTAAGCAGCTTGTCACTGATGCCCCAATGTTAAAGTTCTACAACGTGGACAAGCCAGTGACGCTTTCAGTTGACTCTAGCTCGGAAGGCATTATAGCTGTCATACTGCAAGATGAGCATCCTGTCGCATACGGGTCAAGAGCACTCACTGACTCAGCGCAGGTATGCTCAGATCGAGAAAGAGCTATTTGCTATAGTATATTGGTGTGAAAAGTTTCATTAGTATTTGTACGGAAAGGACATTGTTGTTGAGAGTGATCACAAGCTGCTAGAGAGCATCTTTAAAAAGCCTTTTCACCAGACTCCAGTAAGACTGCAGAGGATGCTGCCCAGGCTGCAGAAGTACAACCTGAAAGTCACATATAAACCTGGCAAAGAGCTTCACATTGCAGACACGTTAAGCCGTGCATTCTTGAAGGAGCAGGAAGAGGAACTGCCAGAGATTGAGTTGGAGGTGAACATGATCACATCTCAGCTGCCAATTTCTGAGAAAAAACTACTGAAGATGCAACAAGTGACAGCAGAGGACTCTGAAATGCAGCTCCTGAAAGAAATTCAAAGGATGGCCAGAGCCGAGAAATGCAGTGCCAAAAGAAATTCAGCCCTATTGGACATTTAGGGAAGAAATTGAACACTCAAATGGGCTGATGTTCAAAGGAGCTAAACTCATAGTTCCTCAACAGCTGAGGCAGGAAATGCTTAGCTAAATCCACGAGTCATGCTTAGGAATTGTCCAGTGCAAAGAAAGAGCCACAGATGTGCTGTACTGGCCACGTATGTCGTCCCATATTGAACAAAATGGTCGCTCAGTGCGCCGTTCCACTACCAGGGAGCTGAGTTTTTGCTGTGTATGAATTATTTTTCAAAATATCCAGAGATCACCAAGTTGAGAGACACCACAAGTAGAGGTGTGGTCACTGCTATGAAGTCTGTGTTTGCCAGACATGGCATTCCTGATGTCCTAATCTCAGATAACAGGCCACAGTTTGCCAGTGCTGAGTTCAAAGACTTTGCAGAACGTTGGGACTTTCAGCACATTACATCTAGTCCAGGACGCCCAGTTGAACGGTCGGGCAGAAAGAACTGTTCAGACTATTAAAAATCTGTTAAAAAAATCGGAGAGCACGAACGGTGATCCATATATCGCACTGTTAGAATATGGAAATACACCACTGGACAAGACTGGGTTATCACCAGCACAGCTGCTCATGGGGCGTCGGCTGAAAGGAAGGCAGTACAGGAGAAATCGGAAACATCTCCAGAAAACTAAGGAAGGACCCTTTAACCTGGCAGAACATCCTAATGTCAACATGAGCTCCAACATAAGAGACTCAGACTCAACAGACTCACACATAATGAAAACACATTCACCGGATCTCACAGATGCTGGTCATCCCAACACACCACAGACTGACTCAAACCCATATCAGACTAGATCTGGCAGACCAGTCAGATACCTGTTACATACAGACAGTAAAGGATTCTGATGTTGGGACAACTGTTAAATGTTTTGTCAGCCTTAACTGAGAATCAAATAGTTTTGTTTACCAAGTTAATGAGTTTTGATGTTGTTACATAAACTGGATGAGTAAAAAAAAGAGTTATGGCCCTGTGGGCACTCATAGTTTATATACTAAAAGGGTATGCGCCTGCACACTAGAGAGGCAACAACATGTTCTGCTGTTAGCGTCTGCTTGTGGAAAGCTGAGCTTATGAAGTCCGGTCTGGAAGCATCGTCACGATAACACCACTAATAAATCCATTTAGGTGTTTTTAGTAGTCTACAAAATTATTTCAACAGCCGGTGTTTCATATTGCAGTTAGGCTGATGTTCACAAACCTGGACATGCTGATATCCGACTGCTGCAACAG
This sequence comes from Atherinomorus stipes, assembly GCA_023101725.1. NCBI lineage: Eukaryota > Metazoa > Chordata > Actinopteri > Atheriniformes > Atherinidae > Atherinomorus > Atherinomorus stipes. The sequence continues at coordinate 5,738 of JALJCO010011051.1, read as the reverse complement.
AGTAACACAAACGTGTTATTCTACTCAGATAAATATAAAGCTGAACTGGAGGTTACACCAAAACCTTCACAAATCCCCCCTCATAATTTTGATCTGTTGGATTTTTTAGACTTATTGGTGTGTATCCACCTTTCCACATACACATATTATCCATGAGCACCCTAACCCTTAATAATGATAATAATAATAGTAATAATAATAAAAATAAAAATAATAACAATAATAGTACGGTGCATTTATAGATGCCTTTCAGACCCCCAACACATTTAACAATAAGAAGGAATAAAGATTTAAACAGAAGTGAGATGTGAATTAACCTCCTAAGTATTTATGGGGAGGTTGTAATAATATTTATTTCTACCCCCATCTGAAAAGGAAAAAAGTTTCCTTTTTATTTACTTTAAATTCATGACAATGCAAAGCGTTACAGTTTTGTATTTGTGAGCTTGGACATTTACCAGATTACTGTCCTTCATGTTGCACCTGAACAGGTGAATAACATTCTGTCTACTACAATACAGTACAAGTTCATGTACTCAGCCAGCAACATGCTGTCTCAGTACTCTGAAATTAGATTTGACCACATCTGCACATGGTTGCCTTCACTGCAGTCTTCACGGTGGTGAACTTGTCCAGGTGAGATGATGCGTTCATGGTCCCTGACACTCAGCTCTGGTCTGATCATGAAGTCAGGATTTAGTGTCCATCCTAACGAGGCTGCTGTCTCACAGTGTTGCTCACAACATTTTATCTTCAGAGCCCTGTCCTGCTTGTTTACTTGTTTTATTTTTGTGTTTGTATTTAATATTTCTGTTGAACTACAATCTAGAATCAATGTGTCATGATTTTTGTGGAATTTTTATTTATCATTACTGTTGTCAGTTCTATCTTATTTCACTGACAGTTGCTTTCTTCCTTCTGTAGCAGATTTACTCCACCTGCCTCAGAAATAGAGCTGGGACCATCCTGTACCGGACCTTCTAGAAAACACTGCCAGAGAGACGAGGACGGAGCTTCTCTCTCAGGGCTGAGGGCTGGCCCAGCTGGAGGTTTAGGTAACCTGGACACGCCACGAGGCCAGGGCAGTCTAAACTGGTCAGCTCCAAGGTTATTATAGTTCACTAAAATTCAATTTAAAAAAAACTAAACAAAACTTGAAAAAAACATTTTCATTAAATGAAATGAAATAGAATAACTAACTGAAACTGTGTTGCGTTCTGCTTAAAATAAAAATTGTTGTGAAAGCTCCTTAGTTTTAGTCTATAAATATATTTTATTTTCATATCAGCCTTTTGGGTTGAAGTGAAATCCATTTCTATTTAATCTTACTTTGATCTACTGGTTTTTCTCCGAGTGACTTTCTGATGATTTTGAATGTCACACCAGACAAATGCCTATAATTTGCGTGGAAAAAACTAAAACTAACACTGAAACTGATAAAAACTAAACTAAAATTAAGCGTTTTCCAACAAACAAAAACAAAAAAAAAACAGTTAAACCTGCTCAAAAACTCACTAAAACTAACTGAATTGAAAAAGCAAAATAGTCAAAACGAAATATAAACTAATTAAAAATGGGAAACTATATTCTGACCTTGCTCAGCACCGACCTGTGACAGGCATGTTTTAGAGCAGGTCGGCCAATGATCGGAGGATCGGCGGCTCAAATCCCGATCCCCCAGCCATATGTCGCTGTGTCCTTGGGCAAGACACTTAACCCCTTGCCTTGTATGAATGTGTGTGAATGTTACGGTGGTAGTCGGAGTGGCTGCCACGGTTCCATCAGTCTGCCCCAGGGCAGCTGTGGCTTCATACCATCACCACGTATACATGAGAAGTGAATGAATAATGGACTGACTGTGAAGCTTTGAGTTCCGTGATAGGAAAAATAAACGCGAAATAAATCTGATCCATTATTATGATTATTATTATGTTTTATGAAACAGACTTTTATGATGCGCGCGTCTCACATTTCATGCTGCCAGGCATCACAGCGTCCTCAAGGAGAATTTTGTTCTGATTCATAATGACATACATTCATTTCTTTCTGATGACCGTTCCCATTGAGCACAAACATGCAGAATTCACATAGGTCATGTGGGATGTGCAGACTTGTTGGGTTAAACAGAGAAATGAGATGCAGCCTGTCTCTGTCCGTCAGAAGATGCCTTCCTGGTTGACAGACTCAGTACGGCCGTCTCCAGGAATTAAAGACAAACTGATGTTTTCTGCTTTCATCAATCACCTGTTTGCGGTCAAGCATGTCTGAACCCATCCACTCATTTGCAGAATGACAGCTTTAACTAGTAGTTAATCTTGTTAGCATGCTGACCCCCACGTAGAGGAAACCTCCCCAGGGAGACTAAATGAACTGGCCAGTAATGTGGCTCATCTCTGTTCTTGTTCAGGAACTTAACGTTGGATTGATTTCTAGTCTGAGGGAACTGATCTCAGCCTGAATTACTCTGCAGTAAGTCAAACATGCAAAACGAGTCCTGCATGCTGGACTTGCTTTTGCTTGTTTGGTGTCATGGATCCTGGGTGTTCAGTTTGCAGGTAGATGGATGTTTGGATCCAGCGGTCATCGCCACACTGTAAAAAAGAAAGCTTACATTAGTTCACTTTATTGTGATTTTTAATGAAACTAAACTTAAGTAACTTGCTTAATGGAATCAGAAACTTATGACTGAGTTCTGTCTACATACAGTAGTGGATACTAAAAGAGTATATTTACATGAGTACTTTTGAGTGACTGTACTTCATTTGAGTTTTTTTTTTTTTTTTTAAACTTATGCCTTTCACTCCACAACATTTTTTCGGAATCTTGTCTTTAATCCTTCCTTTTAGGCTGAGCATATCTTTGTAGTTTGTACGTTGTTCTTGTACAGACTACTTAAGACCCCTTTACAGCAAAACCGATGCGTACTAACAGCATGAAATTGTGAATAATTCGGAGAAGAAACATTGACGTCTTTGTCACACCTAGTCTGATGCAAAATCACGAAGATGCTAGAACAAACTCGCATTGGCGTTGCAGAGGAACGTGCAGAGTGCAGCGACAGGAGAGAGGCGGGGCTGCAACGTTAACAACTGAAAACAGCTGCTTTAAAGTGCTGATGACATCACCTCGACTTCATGTAATTTAGCAATACAACACACAACAACCAAATAAAAGTTCTGTGCCGTTAGAAGTCAATCAGACGTGTAGTCACGTAGATATCCGATGTTTAAGAGGCGCAGCTAAGAGCAGCTCATAGCTGGGAAAACTCCACTCCATGACCAGTTATGGTCCACTCATTGATTTACACGTAATCAAAGTAGAGGAAAACATGAAAGATGCTCCAGAACAGCTTGACTGGAACTGGTTTGTGGTGGATCATCAGCCAGTTCAGAAGAGTGTGATGATGAGGAAGATGGAAACATCAGACCTTACAGGTTCGGACCGGACTAGACCTGCAGCTCCAGGTCCTGCTCCCAGCCTCAAGTCCACTCGGTTCAGCTCCAGTCTGGCTCGCTGTCCAAGGTTTGTTAAGAGAGAAACTTCAGACATTCGAGGAGTTAGGAGAGGCTTCCGGATGGCTTTGAGGAGATTCTAGGAACTGATCCTAGAACTTCTCTGTCCAAATGCACCTTTTGATACTCAGAAGCCTGATGAAGCCAGTTCCTGACATCATGAAGGAACCTGAGCTTCCTCCCTTCAGCCTTATGGACCTGCAGCCACAGCAGAGTGCAGGTCTTTCTATCCACGCTGTTTCACAGTTCCTGTTGACACTGTGTGACAGTCATTATCCTGTGCTGGATATTCCGAGTAGGGTCTATCTGCGGCTCACAAGACAGAGGCGTGACATAAAGTGGGCGTGTCATCGAGTGGCGTCACTCTACAACACGCCCACCAGACCAATGAGAGCACGGTAAAATCTAACCCTACCCCTGACCCTTCCCCTAAACTTAACAAGACCCACCCACTATGCGACATGCTCACTTTAGGACACGCCCCTTGGTTGCATGTTGCACCACTGCGCTAACGATATGCACCAGCTCTGTTTTTGACGGAGCACGCACCGACACCGCGTCAATTTCAGTAGTTCAGACCTGACCAGACAGGACATCAGACACTGGATTCAGTGTAAAACATCCAGTAACTTCCTGAACAAAAGCTACTGTGCAGATTTTCAACTGCTGAACTATCTGAGCGTGACATCATCTCCGTGTCCACAAGATTTCAGTGAAACAAGAAACCATGACCTGCAAACGAGGACAATATTAACCATTTGATGAGAATCACAGGCAATCCTGCAATCCCTCCTGTGATTCTGTGATGTCACGGATCTAGCAACAGCTGGTGCACTCACGGGTGCGCTTGCAGGCGCTCGGTGCATGGTGTAAATGCTCGCGCCATGGAGGTCGCAGTAAAGTCGTTCTGCTGCTAGGTCTGCTCGGTTCTACAAAGGTCTACTCCGGTTCTACAGTTCCACTCCGGTTCTACAGGTCTACTCACGGTTCTGGGGTCCACTCCAGTTCTACAGGTTTACTCCGGTTCTACAGTTCCTCCGTTCCCACAGGTCTCTCCGGTTCTACAGTTCTGCTCCGGTTCTACAGGTCTACTCCGGTTCTACAGGTCTACTCCGGTTCTACAGGTCTACTCTGGTTCTGCAGTTCCACTCGATTTCTAGGTCCACTCCGGTTCTAGGTCTACTCTGGTTCTGCAGTTCCACTCGGTTCTAAGGTCCACTCGAGTTCCCAGGTCTACCCCTGTTCTACAGGTCTACTCCCGGTTCTACAGGTCCACTCCGGTTCTAAAGGTCTACCCCGGTTCTACAGTTCTGCTCCGGTTCTACAGGTCTACTCCCGGTTCTACAGTTCCACCACGAGTTCTACAGGTCTACTCCGGTTCTACAGTTCTGCTCCGGTTCTACAGGTCTACTCCGGTTCTACAGGTCTACTCCAGTTCTAGTTTTCCCTCCAGTTCCACAGGTCTACTCCGGTTCTACAGTTCTACTCTGGTTCTGCAGATTCTACTCAGTTTCACAGGTCTGCTCCGGTTCTACAGTTCCGCTCCCGGTTCTACAGTTCTGCTCCGGTTCTACAGGTCTACTCCGGTTCTACAGTTTCCACTCAGTTTTTCTAGTTCTGCTCCGGTTCTACAGGTCTACTCCGGTTCCACAGTTCCACTCCGGTTCTACAGGTCTACTCCGGTTCTACAGGTCTACTCCGGTTCTACAGTTCCACTCCGGTTCTACAGGTCTACTCTCGGTTCCACAGGTCCACTCCGGTTCTCAGTTCCACTCCGGTTCTACAGTTCCACTCCTGTTCTACAGGTCTACTCCGGTTCTACAGTTCCCATCTCCCGGTTCTACAGGTCTACTCCGGTTCTACAGGTCTACTCCGGTTCTACAGGTCCACTCCGGTTCTACAGGTCCACTCCGGTTCTACAGGTCGCTCCGGTTCTACAGGTCTACTCCGGTTCTACAGGTCCACTCCGGTTCTACAGGCCGCTCCGGTTCTACAGTTCTCTCCGGTTCTACAGGTCCGCTCCCGGTTCTACAGGTCCGCTCCTGGTTCTACAGGTCTGCTCCGGTTCTACAGGTCTACTCCTGGTTCACAGTTCCGCTCCGGTTCCACAGGTCTACTCCCGGTTCCATCCAGGTTTGGCTACAGTCGGATCTCACAGTTCTACTCCGGTTCTACAGTTCCTACTCCAGGCACAGGTCCACTCCGGTTCTACAGGTCTACTCCGGT
>JALJCO010011050.1:165000-221369 GCA_023101725.1 Atherinomorus stipes | reverse complement strand
ATAAGCACGGACTCCGCCTACTTGACGGACTGGGACAACACAAACTAGTGACGTCACCACCAACGGTGTGCAGCAGTGAGCAGGTCTGCCTGCAACATGAAAATAAAACCGTATTATTCTACAGTTTATTTATTGTTGTGCAGATGTACTGAAACAAAAAGACAATTAAAATGACTGCTCCAAAACAATTATACTAAGTGGATGTTTTGTTTTTTCTCCCCAACATGTAAATTATATTTATTCCATGCATAAGCACATTAATGCAAACGGACAATCAGGTCATAATTATGTGATCAGAAACAGCTGAGAGAGGAAAACGGGAGGAAGAGCTGCAGATAAAATACGGAGAACAGTAAAGAACAGAAATGATCGCTCAGGTTTGGCTGTTGGAGGCGGAGGAGGGAGGAGGAGGCTGCCAAACGTGTGCAGATGCATGCTGGGATTTATATCTGGCCAAGTACGCACGAGCCTCCTCTGATGCATGCTGGGTAAAATGGGCGGAAGAAGTTTTCATCCGAGGATTTGCCGAGAAGCGAACTTTTTAATGGAGCATGACTTGGACCGCAGGAGATGACGTTTCACGAGTCCACGAGCACGCAAGTACACACAAGTACGCACAAGTACACACAAGTACACACAAGTACGCACAAGTACACACAAGTACACACAAGAACGCACAAGTACACACAAGTACGCACATAGGGAGCCGAAGTCCTCCCCCCTCTACTTCCGCACCGTGGGACCAAAGAGACGAAAAAATCTGAATGGAAGTCAATGAGGAGAAAATAATTATCTTCTGGTCCCGGTCGTTCTCCGTCCTGAATTCCAGATATGTTGGTTTGGTTTTAAACGAAATTTTTTCGTACAAAGAAAAAATAAAATACTGTGAAGATTTTTGATAATTTCAGGATTTACTTGAAGCCGTTTTTTGGACTACAGCTCTCGCCGCAAGCGATGACGTCCGTTCCTGCGACGGGCGTGAACGAGACCTGTTCTTGAAAAAAATTGAGTAAAAGCGGTGACGTGGCGGAGTAAAATCACACGGTAGCGTACTCAGGCAGCTGGTGACGCAGGTCACGTGCAACGAGAGCTGTAGTTCACACAGAGGCTTCACTTAAATCCTGAAATAATCTAAAATCTTTGTGGTATTTTATTTTTTCTTTGCACAAAAAAATTTCATTTAAATCCAAACTAACGTATCTGGAATCCAGGACAGAGAACGACTGGAACCAGAAGATAATTATTTTCTCCTCGTTGACTTCCGTTCATATTTTTTCGTCTCTTAGGTCCCACGGTGCGGAAGTAGAGGGGGGGGACTTCGGCTCGCTATTGAGAAACGACCCGGCTGTTGGAGGGGGGACAGTTTTCACTGCTGCACAAGTAAATGGCGCGAGGTGTTGGACACTTCGAGTGGCGGAAAAAAGAGAGAAAACGACAACAACAACAAAAAAAGATTAAACACAATAGAAGAGAATAAAATCTCTTCACTTAAAATTACAGATTTGATTTGGAATGACATCTTTTCGTGCGTGCTGCCATGGTTGCCACGGTGACAGCTGGTAATCACGTGATTTGCGGTGAGGAAAAAGTAGTCAGCTTCGTGTCCAAATCGCAGGCAGAACGGGGGCACTAGATAGTCTGCTATGTAGTGAATGAGGGGTTAGGGAGGGGGAGGACATTCGGACACAGTCGTTAATTTATGAGAGCGAAGTCATAAATATATGAAGAAAAAGTCTCAAATTTACCAGAATAAAGTCGTAAATATATGAGAATGAAGTCATAAATTACGAGAAAGAAGTTAAAAATTTACAATAAAGTTATAAATTTGCAAGAAAAAAAAGCTGTAAATCTATGAGAAATAGTCATAATTTTGTGAGAATATTGACGTAAATTTACAACAAATTTACGATAAAGTCATTAATTTAGGGAAGTTACAAATTTACAAGGAAAAAGTTTTACAAAAAAAATTTAACTTACGAGAATAAAGTAGTAAATTCACAAGAATAAAACATAAATGTTTGAGAATAAAGTCATAAATTTACAATAATAAAGCTGTAAATTTACGAAAACAAAGTCAAATTTACAAAAATAAAGTTGTTAATTAATAAGGATGAAGTCATAAATTTATGAGAAAAAAAGTAGGGCTGTCAAATCGATTCATCGAGATAAATCCTATTTATTAATTAGTACTGCTATACGCAGAAAATACATTAACTTTTATTTTACAACTTAAAGCCAAGCCAGAGATCCAGGAGTAGTCCAGGACTCAGACCTGAATTTCAGCTTCACATTAAGACAGTTGTGAAGTCAGCGTGTGAGAACGTATCAGCAGCAATCTGGACTAAACTGCAGCTGTCTGAAGGACTTTAGGGAGACATGTAAGGACAGAGTTTCAGTAGTTTAGTCTACTAAAGATAAATGCAGAATTTCTGCTGAGACACCTTTAACCCTAAATGTGTTCTAGAAGTGATAAAAGTAATGTAATTAATGGGTCGTAACTTTACATTAAACAATTTTTAGGTCTGAGTTAAAGGAGGAGCAGAAAAGCCCTCTAAACATGGATAACCCTGCAGTCGACCAGTTCCAGCCAGTTCCCTTCCACTAAAGCTGCCCCCCCCCCCCCCCCCCCAAGTCCATCTCCTCTCTCTTTTCTGTAGAATAGATTCATTTTCTTGTGGATTCTTTTCAAAGTCCTGATACTGATGACAATGTGGTGCTGATGTGCCAAGAGACTGAGGGTTTCTGGTTTGTAAAACCTCTGCTGAAGCACCAAATGCTCCACCACCCTCATTTTCATCAACTGTCCTCTTCTACATCTAAAATATCAAGACTTTATTCTCGTTAAAAGCTATCAAAAGAATAAAATAATTCAAAACAATTCAAAATTAAATTACATTACATTAAATTAAATTAGATTAAATTATCAAGAGGAGCTGTTCGGCACAACATGGCAGCCAGATCATCATTCTGCTACCAGACAGGACAACGTTTAGAAAAAAAAGAAAGTGATTTGTGAGTAAATCTGCACCAAATTTTCCACCACCCTCATTTTGATAAACTTTCCTTTTTTAATTTAAAATATCAAGACTGTTTTCTTATAAATTTACAACGTTATCCTCACAAAATTACAACTTTCTTCTCAAAGTCTGTAAAAACTGCTTTTGCTTAATGTGGCCCTAATACTCCGTTGTACTTCCACCATCAGGTCCAACACTATCAAGTAAAACTCAGTCATAAACAAGCTTTGAAAAGAATATAATAAAATAAAATGAAATAATGCAAATTATTTCAGCACAGCACGGCAGCCAGATCACCATTCTGCTGCCAGACAGGACGACGTTCAGAAAAAAAGAAAGTAATCTGCATGATAATCAGAGAAATAGTCCACATCTCACAGCACAGCTTGCCACCATCTCCAAAAAACGACCAATGAAGCTGCATCTAGAAGAACTCCACCTGCTGAACAGTTACTAGCTTGGTCGTAAAAAACTTAATCAGGAGTAATTAGCACACATGATCATTAAACCTGCACACATGAAGGATTTAATTCAAGAATCAGAGTTGAGTTACCTACAGCGAAGCTTCTGAGTTCAGTTCCACATCAACTTACCTGGAAGAGAAGAGAGAATGAAATGTTAGCATAACTGCTGTTTTCATGTTTCCTGCTTAGCTAACATAGCTAATGCTAACCATTGAAGCTTCAGTATCATGTCTGATGCTGTGTTCAATTTACCTCAGAACTGGGAGGTGGGAAACTGCGTTCCAGTTCACTGGTCGGAAAATAAGATAGCTGCCTAGCAAAACAACGTGTTTGCTAAGGCTAATGTTATTAGCTGTTGCTAGCACAACTGGTGTTGTAGTTCACATATACCACATGAAAAATGTGAATTACACCACAGCATAAACCCCCTACACCCCCTACATCTATATAAACCAATACTACATGTATAACTGATTTAATGCTACAAAATATTTGGAAGTATAAAGAAATGTAACATTGCAGGAGCTTCTAAAACTGCTAACACTGGGCGCAGCTATCTGTAAATCTGAAGTCGGAGGTGCGAGGATTCTCCAACTCTCTGAGTGGGAAATCCGACTTCGAGGGGCCGTTCCAGTTGAAACTGCCAACTTGGATCTGGGAATTTCTGACTTCTGAGTTCAAATAGAACGCAGCATCTTTTCAAAGATTGCAGCACAAGCCTAGCCATGCTAGCAGCTAGGTGAAACTATGCAATGCTAACACTAGCATGTTAAGTTAACGGCGACCATCCCGCCAGATGTTTGTTCCAATGTTGTCAAAATAGAAATTTTAAGTATTTACTGTTCAGTACAAAGTGAAAAATGACATGAAAGCTGCCAACACGCATCGCCAGAACTGTTGCAGAATGCTTTACAAAAAGTTGAAAAGTATAGTTCAATTTTAAAACATAACTGTTAACTGTTTATCACATCTTTGGAAAGCTGAGTTCAGTTTCTATCCACACCCAGGCCTGATTACTGCCACACCTGTTCTCCATCCATAAATCACTTAAATAGGACCTGCCTGAAAAAGTGAAGTAGACCAAAAGACCCTCCAAAGCTAGACATCATGCTGCCATCCAAAGAAATTCAGGAACAAATGAGAAACAAAGTCATTGAGATCTATCAGTCTGGAAAAAGGTTCCAAAGCCATTTCTAAAGCTTTGGGACTCCAGAGAACCACAGTGAGAACCATTATCCACAAATGGTGAAAACATGGAACAGTGGTGAACCTTCCCAGGAGGGGCCGGCCGACCAAAATGACCCCAAGAGCACAGCGACGACTCATCCAAGAGGTCACAAAAGACCCCAGAACAACATCCAAGAACTGCAGGCCTCACTTGCCTCAATGAAGGTCAGTGTTCATGACTCCCCCATCAGAAAGAGACTGGGGGGCAAAAATGGCTGCATGGCAGAGTTCCAAGACCAAAACCACTGCTGAGCAAAAACAACATAAAGGCTCGTCTCAGTTTAGCCAGAAAGCATCTTGATGATCCCCAAGACTTTTGGGAAAATACTCTGTGGACTGACGAGACAAAAGTGGAACTTTCTGGAAGGTGGAGGTCCCATTACATCTGGCGTAAAAGTAACACGGCATTTCAGAAAAGGAACATCATAGCAACAGTAAAACATGGTGGTGGTAGTGTGATGGTCTGGGGCTGTTTTGCTGCTTCAGGACCTGGAAGACTTGCTGTGGTAAATGGAACCATGAATTCTGCTTCTACCAAAAAATCCTGAAGGAGAATGTCCGGCCATCTGTTGGTGACCTCAAGCTGAAGCGCACTTGGGTTCTGCAGCAGAACAATGATCCAGAACACACCAGCAAGTCCACCTCTGAATGGCTTAAGAACAACAACATGAAGACTTTGGAGTGGCCTAGTCAAAGCCCCCACCTGAATCCCATTGAGATGCTGTGGCATGACCTTAAAAGGCGGTTCATGCTGGAAAAGCCTCCAATGTGGCTGAATTACAACAATTCTGCAAAGATGAGTGGAACAAAAAAAATTCCTCCACAGCGCTGTAGAAGACTCACTGCCAGTTATCACAAACGCTTGATGCAGTTGTTGCTGCTAAGGTGGAACAACCAGTTATTAGGTTTAGGGAAAGATCACGTTTTCACACAGGGACATGGAGGTTTGGATTTCTCCCCCTTACTAATAAAATCCTTCATTAGAATTTTATTCATAAAAACTGCATTTTGTGTTAACTTGTGTTTTCTTTTTCTCACATTTAAATTTGTTTGATGATCTGAAACATTTAAGTGTGACAAACATGCAAAATATGGAACTGGTCTGGAACTGGTCTGGAACTGGTCTGGCTCCCCCAAAGTGGACAACATGAGAAACCAGTGCTGCCCACAGCAGCGGGAAATGTCTCCATGATGAACGACCGAGACGAGCACAGAAACAAAGATAAGGGCTCTGTTTGGGAACGGCGCTCAGACCTGGATGAGAGTAAACACCCGGCCATCTGCCGACTCATCCTTTCCCTCCGCCTGCTGAGTCATGCCACATCCATTATGAGGGAGGTGAGCTCCGAGTCAAGCGACCATCAAACGGACGTCAGAATCATAAAACAGTCACATTATTTAATCCAGCTTCATCAATAATTTACTCCCTGTAGACACAGCAAGTTTGTCCGGTTCCTGGCCCAGCCAGCGCTGAGTCATGCTAGAAAGGAGTTAGCCTCATTAGTGATGATGATGATGTTATTTCTTATATAAATGTCTTTAAAATCCCATTTTCTCCGGTGTAAACATCTTATTTCTGGACTCCACCTGCGCTGTGATGGTGTGATCCAGGCTGGTGCAGGTACAGGACCAGAGGACCTACATCTGCTGTTGCCTCCAGATGGCAGTCTGGCATAAAATGAGCATGATAAGATAAACAGATGATCCCATTTCACCAGAGGGTGTGTGTAATAGCATTTTGTGGATGCAGAGAAACTAAATAGTGAGGAAGAGGAGCATCAGGACAGACTGGGTGTGGTTTATGGTCTGTAAGTGCTGCAGCTCCACGGCTTTAACGTGAGATGTGCAGCTGGAAGACAGAGTTACAGAGGAAATGTGATAAATGTCTGCATTAACAAATATCTTATCAGGTTAAGTTGATTCCTGACGGGAGCCAGACTTTACTTCATCTCAGATCTGCTGATGTCATCCCTGTTTTCTCTTAAGGAAGAAGTGAACTGGGAGTAAATGAAAGTCATCATCCTGTTGTTTTTGTCTCTCTTTAGCTTCAAGCCAAGCCAATAAAAAAATCTCTGGCTGGGGCCTCTGTTCCCTTTCGCACACATAGAAAAGGTAAATTTGAAGACGTAAGATCTGGGCAAGCTGTCAGAGTATCCATTAGCCCCGCCCCTTCTACAACTCAGCTACAGTATAGGGGTTGCCACGGCTACGCCAATAGCCCCGCACCTCCAACAAGTCAGCTATAGGAACAAGGGATGGCCATTAGTGATTATCTTTTTTGATCGAATGTCAGAAGAATTAACGATCAGTTATTGATTAATCGTTAAGAAATGTATGTTAAATGTTTACACATATCACAGGCAGACTGTTTGTTCTCTCAAATATGTGTTTATTTCAACTCCCCGCAGCTCTACAGCCTCAATCATCATCTGGGCGAGTAGGTCAGCAGTGGTGGCCCAGCTCAGCTGTAGGGGCCATCACGGCTACGACATGAGCCCCACAACTTCCACATTATGTGGGGGAAAACACAGAGCAGTAACTGTTTGTTTTTCCCTCATCAGCATTTGTTTACAAGTAATTCATCTTTTGTTTACAAAGTAAACTTCAAGGTTTTGAGATTTTTTTTCACTGATAGTAAATTTTATTTCCAGTACAATAACTGGGACATTAGGGCTGACATCCATCCAAATTCCAGCTGCTTATCCGTGTCACCATTCATCCGTTTTGAAGACAAACGTGGTAAAATCATGTAGAAATAAAAGGGGTTAGGGGCCTGTGAGCAGCTCTTGCAAGTCTGCCTGCGTCGACCCGACACAGAACTTACGACAACAGAAACCGCTGTACGGTACTCAGGTCCCCTATCTACCGAGCTGCTTCCAGCTCTGATTTGAACCAGACTACCAGCGCTAATTGGAAGAAAACATTTCTTTAGCCTCACACCACCTAAACACGGCTCCTGGCTCTCATAACCAACTCTTTGCTGGACCAGAGTGATTCACGTAGCTGCGCTGTCTGGGCGCCGGGTGAAGCATCACTGCTTCAGGCTCAATAATCACTTGTCACGTCCGCAAAAAGTAGATAAAAGTTCGTATTCTTACCTGCTACTCGCCAACACCAGAGAAAAATATAATCCACGGCATATTTACCTGCAAATCGCGGGTAAAACGTCCCGTTTCAGAAACAGGACTTTGCTTTGAGTAGAGGGAGACGTGATGCTGCTACCAACGCAGCAACGTAGCATCAACAAGCTAGAAAAAGCTTAGAAATATATCCAGGGATCAGAATAGAGGAAAGACAGGTAGAAAAGTCGTCTGTGAGCTGTGGGGGTGTAGGGGGTACGAACTTAACGACCGTGAAACGGTCCACTAGGGGGAGCCCCGAGCTGAAGTTACTGAGTTCTGCTTTAAACAAAAACTCTAATCATTTACAAGAAGACAGTTGAGATGAAACATCCGGAAGGGGGGAGAGATGATGGCTGGAGTTCAGGTGGTAGCCAGCAAATGCGTTCGGCACAACACAGCAGCCAGACCAGGGGTCTGCTGCACGAAGCAGCTTTCAGGAAAACCCTGAGATGTTTAACCCTGAAATGAGGGAAACTCTGACATAAAGGTGGGTAACTCAGCCCAGGGAAAGAGGAGGAACTCTAGCCTGTTTCACGAAGAGGGGGGTCTTAAACCCTCGGTTAGTTACCATAGTAACAGACTCTCTGAAACTAACCTGGTGGGGAGCAGGTTAGTGTGGAGAAACCTTGAGTTTCTCGCTGTCTCCACCCACTTTCAGCCAGACTCTCCGTTTCATTTCCTCGTTCATTCATTCATCAGCGGTGAGTTTTATCTGCTGCCGTCTCAAATAAAACATGTTATAATAAATCAGTCGGTAGGTTACAGACGTGTTCTTTCGATAAGGATTTCATGGATGAAGATGCTGCATGACTGCAGAGAGTTAAACATTCAGAGATCGTCACCAGACCACAGATAGAAGTTTCATTTCCCGACAGTTGTCATTTCTGGTGTTACAGCTACACACCACAGTCAGTTATCTACACACACAAGCTGATCCGTCCGTACATGTGTGACATCATCAGCCGTATGTGACAGTTCCAGGTCCTGTCTCTCTGTTTCTGAGAGATGGTCACCCCTGATTATTTAACCTTATATCTGTCTCGGTCTCTGGGTAAACAGTCAAGCTGCATGTCTGTCTCACGGTAAGCTGGGGTTCAGTCCCGGCTGTGACTTCTTTCATGTTGCCATACGTTTTCCCCTCAAAGCAGATCGGCTGTTGTTTATTGCCCTGCGTTCTCTCGTGAATAGATTTTTATTCTTTCATTGGAGATGCAGGCCATTTGAGAAATGCGATGGTTTTATTTCATCTTAATGCTGCCGACAAGAGCGCTCAAGTTAAATAAATAAAAAGGCTGCAATAAAAGTATAAAGCTGGATGTGAACATCAGCCTTCAAGATGGGAGGCAGGTGCACAAACCATCCGACCAAACAGGCGTCTGTGCACAAAATCACGTGGACTCATAATGACAGGGTCTGATACTGTCACGTAGATGAACTCAGAGTTCAGAGTTAAACTCAGAGTTTGTGGAACCTGTTTCGTGTAACGAACCCCATGACTCGGCTGCAACCATGTGTATAAACATATATGTCAGGTGGACGCCAGCATTATCAAACATGTCAGAGATGAGTTTGCAGATTTAGCCACGACATATCATCAGCTAGCAGAGGAGGATCATCACCATCTGATTTGCAAACCTTTGACAGTGATCATGAAAAACTGATATGATTTTATTCCCTCTGATCCCAACCGAAACTTCACAAGACACTTTTCTCTTAATCTTTTCCTAAAATCCCCCGTTCCTATGGCTTGTTGATGCCTCCACAAGGAACCCTGAACCGCCACCAATTTTGTCATTGAAACAACTGAAACAGGTGAAAACAGGAATTTTCCCGCTGAAGAGCTCGTTCTCATCACAGCCTGGTCTCCACCAAGGGGCAAACTCCGCCTCAGAACAGTGAAGCTCTCTTCCGCGTTGCAAATAGTGTAATCCTCCCTTCATCCACTAGGGGCTGGCTCCAAGAGCGAGCAAATCCCCATAGACTCCCATGTTAAAAACGCCAACTTCACAGCAGAAATAAACAGGTTTACAGCCTGGTTCAAAAAATCATTTTAGGTTTATTAGGTCAAGTTTACCTTCATGTCAACTGTGAGGGGGTGAATTTTTTTATAACTCATTCGTTTAGATGTTATTTATTCTTCAAAATACACATAATTAAGAGCGTGTCCTTATGATTGACATGCGGCAGACCGGAAGCTCCGCCTGCCGACCGGAGGCTCCTAGTTAGCTCCTTCTTTGCTCTTAATAAGGTCTCAGTTTGTTACAGAGTCGCACAACGGCGGTGTTTAGTCAGCGAATTGCAAGTCTAAGCATGTCTTACCTTAACCATGCCGCTAAGGGGGCTTATCTTTGTTAGCTCCTCTTAGTTTCGTGTTAGCTCAGTTAGCGTTTAGCCCACAGTACGTCAGCTGTCAATCATTTGCCCCGCGGCCACGCTGTGCCCATTTTAGTATTTTCCTGGAGTGACGACGTACGTGACACGGCAAGATGGCGACGGTAAGACACGCCCAACTGGCTTCACATTTCTCTATTCAGAAGAGACCGGAAGCTACGTCCAGTAATTATATACAGTCTATGGTCTCCACCGAGCTCGGCTGACCACCGCAGGTTCCACCGGGCTGAGGAAGTGGATGTGATCCCATGTGAGACCCAGCTAGCGGCTGGATGCAGGGTCATGGCAGGGTCACAGCTTCACACACACAGAAGAAGTTAAAGGAAAACATGGAAAGGGTTCAGCACGATCTGGTGGCTTGTTTTCAGCATCTGTAATCTGACTGCGGGAATATGACTGGGCTGGGTTGACCTGATGTACTTGGGGAGATGCAGCTTTTTTTTTTTTTTTTTTTTTTTTTTTTTTTTTTTGCCGAAGCTGGGTCTGATTCAGCTGAATTGGGTCGGTAGAACTAATTAGACATTGGTACAGTATTACATAACATTTATGTAACCCAAGGAAAATGAATCAGGATCCACTTTATGCAACATCATTAGTTTATTAGTTCAAATAACTCGTGTAATCTATTCATTGGGTCTAAAATACACTTTTAATTCAGCCTTACTAGGCATGTGTATTTCATGTTAAAATATTTAATCTATTTCCTCTAATTCAGTGATTTGAACAGCTTATTGATCCGAACAAAAGTATGGGTGAATATAGGTTACACTCATACATAATAAATTAATCAGAATACTGAATTTTTCATGACGCCACATCAAAGAGAATGAGAACATGGCCTGAAAGACACGTCCAGTAGCTGAGGATGGAAACCGCAGAGAGCCAAGCCTTCAGAGAGTAAAATAAACATTAATTATGCTGCTACATTAAGGATGATAAAGTATCCTTTGCTCACTGGCCACTTTGACCAGGTTCTTCTTTCTGTTTACACCAACAGAACAGATACACTAAGCAGCCAATCACACGGCAGCATCTAGTCATGCCGATGTGGTTAAAACGACTTGCTGAAGTTCAAACAGCAGAATCTCAGTGCAGTCCAGGTGTATAATAATGACATGAACATGATGTGAACGTGCATGTTCACATCATGTTCACATCAGGGAGCAAACTCCACTGGAAAAGAGTGAAGCCCAGAAGTTACATTAAGTTAAATAATTGTAATTCTTCCTTCATCCACAGGGGGCTCCAAAACAGAGCCAATCCCCATAGACTCCCATGTTAAAAAAGACCAACTTCACAGCAGAAAAAAACATGTTTACAGCAGAAAAATGTTTATTGCTGCTGTAAACATGTTTATTTCAGCTGTAAACGTGTTCATTTCTACTGTAAACGTGTTTATTTCTGCTGTAACATGTTGATTTCTGTTGTAAACATGTTAATTGTTTCTGTAAACATTTTTATTTCTGCTGGAAACATGTTTATTTTTACTGTAGCATGTTTATTTCTGTTGCAAACATGTTTATTTCTGCTGTAAATGTGTTTATTTCTGTTTTAAACATGTTTATTGCTGCTGTAAACATTTTTATTTCTGCTGTAAACTTGTTTATTTTTACTGTGGCATGTTTATTTCTGTTGTAAACATGTTTATTGCTGCTGTAAACATGTTTGTTTCTACTGTAAACATGTTTATTTCTGTTGTAAACGTGTTTACTTCTGCTGTAAACATGTTTGTTTCTGCTGTAAACATGTTTATTTCAGCTGTAAATGTGTATATTTCTACTGTAAACGTGTTGATTTCTGTTGTAAACATGTTAATTGTTTCTGTAAACATTTTTATTTCTGCTGGAAACATGTTTATTTTTACTGTAGCATGTTTATTTCTGCTGTAAATGTGTTTAATTCCGTTGCAAACATGTTTATTGCTGCTGTAAACATTTTTATTTATGCAGTATACATGTTTATTTATGCAGTATACATGTTTATTTTCTGTTGTAAACATGTTTATTGCTGCTCTAAACATGTTTGTTTCTACTGTAAGCATGTTGATTTCTGCTGTAAACATGTTTATTTCTGCAGTAAACATGTTTGTTTCTACTGTAAACATGTTGATTTCTGCTGTAAATCTGTTTACTTCTGCTGTAAACATATTTATTTCTGCTGTAAATGGGTTTGTCTCTGCTGTAAACATGTTTATTTCTGCTGTAAACATGTTTACTTCTGCTGTAATTTTTTTTTCTTTTTTTTTTTTTTTCTGATATACTGGTAAGATCCCTGAGGGAAATTAGGGCTCTGCATTTCACCCATCTCTGTACTGTGAGTATCAGAGAGCAGTGGGCTGCTATTTAAAGCGCCCGGGGAGCAGTTGGTGGGGGGGTTAAGGACCTTGCTCAGGGGGTCCACAGTAGTTCACCCAGGGGTTGTGTTGGGGAATCAAACCTGGGTCCTCCGCGCCAAAGCCCACAACGCTACCACTGGGTTATCCCTCCCCCCAATGCATTTATTTCTGCTGTTAACATGATTCTTTCTGTTGTAGACATGTTTATTTCTGCTGTAAACATGTTTATTTCTGCTGTATGTTTATTTCTGCTGTAAACATGTTTATTTCTGCTGTAAACATGTTTATTTCTGCTGTTAACATGTTTATTTCTGCTGTGAACATGTTTATTTCTGCTGTGAAGTTGGTCTTTTTAACATGTAAGTCTGTGGGGATTTACTCTGTTTTGCAGCCTCTTATGAATGAGGACTGAACTACAATTTTTTGACAACCCGGAAGTGGCTTCATTTTTCTTGCCAGAGGTTGCTTCTTGGTTTTGAGTGAAGTTTTTACCATATAGAGATGAAATAAGCCTCATAAACAGTGTGTATGAAACATGATGGAGTTCATGATGCATTACATGTGGACAAAAGCATTTTCCAGCTCTTTCTGTTCCATTGTAGTCGCTTTCCCAAAAGCCCTCTTTCAGTCTGTTTGAAGTAGCTGCAGGCCCTGAAAGCAGCGGTGGCATGAGCACACAGGTCAGAGGTCAGCATGTCTCTGTGATTGTCCTGCTCTGCCTTTGTTGCTGTGTGATGTGATGGATGGACTCTGTACTGCTATAGTAGCTACACCATTCACAGGCCGTTTGGAAAAGAGGCGCAAGACAAAAAGTCATGAGTCAAGCTGCTGGGAAGAGAAAATTCAGCTCCTTTCAAAGCTAAAAGCATGAAAAGGCAGACGGATGGAGCATTCCTGTCCTGGTGCTCGCACTCGTACACAAACAAGCAGAGGGTTCTTAGAGGTTTAGTTGTAGCCCATAAACTAAAACCTCAGTACAAATGTGATAACTGTTGTGACAGATTTCTTTCTTCTATAAAACATTTAATGTGAACTAGGGCTGCAATTATTACTCGAGTAATTCAAGTAATTCGATTCATAAAATTGCTCGAGGCAAATTAACTGCCTCGAGGATTCGTAAAATTCACTCTTTGTATTTTCCGCATCAGCCCGGATGGTTTTTCTGTTAGACAACCCGGACAGAACGTTAAAGCAGGTGACATTCCGGTATTTCTGTTGAACTTAAAGGGATATTGTGTAAGTTCTCCTTTGTTTTATTCACAAAAACTGATTATTTGGTTCAAAAGTGTTTTTTCATTAATCAGTAATCACTCCCATCAACAAACTGAAGTGCTCCTCTAAGTTCTAAATTCACCGTTCGTATCATTCATTTACACATCGAGCGGGTCGGCTCGGTGGGGGCTGCCATGTCGTATCGCCATGTTTTTACGTTCAGGAGAAGCGTGACAGCAGGAAAACACAGAAACTCACCGGACACACCGGAGTTTTCAGCTCAGTTCGAGGTAATGCCTTTGAAAAGTCACCGCGCTGCAGTGGGGAGAAACCAGCGTCTAACTGATGCTGCGTTCACGTGCAGTCGGGCAGACGACCGTTGGTGACAAACCAGATGTCATTTTAATCAATGAAGCCGAGCGAAAGACGGTAAAACATGGGTCAGGGAAAACAATACGACATCGCCATGACAACAAATCAGATGTGGACTGATGTCACTGTAACTGACGGACCACATCTTCACATAGAGGCCGGTGATAACTACATGCAGCGGATGTCGTCGGTCTGCCCGGTTTCACGCGAATGCAGCATGAAAAGTACGAGGGAGCAGCTCGCGATTACACAGTGTCCCTTTAACAATTAGCTTTATGCTGACAACGTAACTAAAGTGGAGGGAGGAGAAACTGTATGGGACCCCACAAACTGGACCGAAAGAGAGAGAAAACACAGAACCCTCTCCACGGTTCTGTACGCACGTGATCCAGGACATAGAAATAATACAAGTACTTTATCTATTTGTGGATTTGGCCGTACCTGGTCAGTAAAGGCAGCTCAGAGCGGGTCCGTCTGCTCTGCTGCGCAGCCTCCGGAACTTAGGTCGACCGTTTTAATCGATGGCTTAGTCCACGCCGGAGACCTCGCAGCGCAAGCCAGAAGCACGCTGTCACAGCTCGCCTCTAAATATGGACGTCGAGTTTGTTTTTGACAGAGCAGCTTCCAGACTCTTACAATCAATTTAAGTTGTGAAATTAAAAAAACTTGCAAAATGTCCAATTTATCCGATCACTCGATTATTCGTCAGAAGAATCGCTAGATTACTTGATTACAAAAATAATCAATAGCTGCAGCCCTAATGTGAACTAAACAGATTTAACCTTGACTTCAGTCCCAGAGCATGATCACAGTGCTTTATGAAGTAGGAGCCGTTCTTAAAAATGTGTTTAGGGAAGATAAAAACATCACACGCGTTGTTACTGTTAAAGTTTGGTGATTTTTTATGTTGGATCACTTAGCAGCAATCTAACCAGGGGTCTGGAGCTATCTGACCAGTAGATTTGGAGCTATATGACCAGTGGGTCTAGATAGGTTTAGTGCTATCCGACCAGTGGGTCCAAACCTTTATGACCAGTGGTTCCAGTATGGATAAGAAGTGATGCCCTGCATTTGTGGCCACTCCAGTGTGTCCACTCTGCTTCTAATACCGACCGTCTACACAGCTGCAAACCACAAAGGACAGAGATACAAGGAGCTGCTGTCACTCGTCGTATTTTTAGACTTTTTTACAGACAATAACAAGGACACTTTCCTGTGAGGAGAAATTGTCTCCTGCAGGTATAAAAACATTTACTCGACAGTTAAACTGTAGAGATTCATACAGCAACCCCCCAGCAGCCACAGACTGATGCTTACTACAGAAATGTGCCACCAGGTCACCAAAAAACCTGATGTTTTACAGACATTTGGGTGAATTTCAGCAGCAGACCTTTAGATGTTTAATCATGGCTGATGTAATTTCATTATTTTATGAAATATCCTGAGAGGTTGAAGCCAAGCTACCACGGTAAAGAGAAAGCGTCCCCCCAACCATCCATCCATCTAACTCAGAGCCACATGGATTACTAGCAGTATACCGGTCTGAGTGGAGGGACATCAACACAAAATGAGACTCAGAGGGACTTTAAAAGCTCTCATGTTTCAGTCCTGACCATTATTCATTTTCTAATTGTCATCTTTTATTTAAAAACACCATCATCACTTTATATTTATTATCATGGTGTTAAACTGTAAATCAGAAACTCAGTGAAGCTCATGGGAAGACAAAAAGGAAACAACAGCATTCCTGTTGGTTCATTTTGATGTTAAGAAGCTGTCATCTACAGAAATAGAGCAAGTCTTCTTCCTTTAGTCATCGGGGAAGCTACAGGAGCAACGCAGGACTAAAAATAAAGCTGTGGGCGAACAAGAAGAAACAATTTATCTGACAGCAGAGCATCAGAGAGAAGCTATAGTAAGAAAATAACATGATCACCTGTCAAAACTAGGGGGTTAGAAAATATCGCCGTACTGAAATATTCCGATATTTTGTGTTGTGATTTTGTATTGATATTAAAAAGTGCTGTCAATTTTCTCACAAATGAAATCCTGAGATTTTGTTGTTCCATTTAGATTCTGGAAGAACTTGACATCCCAGCATTAATGACACCTGTTATAACATCAAATGGCTTCAAACGTTGTAGGGAAACACTGCTACTTCTGCTGTAATTCTTGTCTCGCTTGCCAAACAAGACTGACACAAAGACGGAAACACTCGACCATAATGGTACAAAGTAGCAGCAACCAAGCGACACTTCTCTTTTTTAAAACATTGCATAGCTTGTGACCAGTTCTGGTGACTGCATGTTCTGTGATTGGTCGATTGTGTATCTGTCAGATGTGAATACAAATAAAATCGATCTCAGTTCTAAAAATGAACATTGCAAAATCACTAGACGGAATTTCATCCCTGATGTGAGCGTTCCCACTGACTTGACATTAATTCAATTAAAAACGGTCTCATCTGAATCTTTCAGGTGAAATATGCGCAGTAGGTGTGTAAAGGCCTTTAGGAGGTAGAAACAACCATCTGGAGGTAACCAGAACCAAGTCATGTCAAAGTTTGATACGGCTAAACAAATAACATCAGTCACTCGGATCATACTGGGATTATACTGGGATCATACTGGGATCATACCCAGTGACTGAGAGGAGGGACTTTTAATCCAGGCTGCAGACTCTGGCACCAGAATACAAGACTAGGCAGGATTCTTCAGACAACTTTATTTGTTGCTTTTAGGAGATAACTTAATCATAATTTTAAAGTGATCTTGATCAATAGCTCTCCAGCTTTCTGAAGGTCTTTCCCAGTCCTTATTTAGACATTGACTGTGGGTTCACTCATTTTCAGTCCAGTCCTTGTCCCTGACCATCTCTGGTGTGGTGCTTGTCATCAACCATTTCCAATCTGGTCCTTGTCCCTGACCTTTTTCAGTTTTCACCTTGTCCCTGTCCATTTACAGTCCAATCCCTGTCCCTCACCATTTCCGGTGCGGTCCGTGTCCATTTTCAGTCTGGTCCTGGTCTGTGACCTTTTACAGTCCTCATCCCTGCTCATTTTTGGTCTGGTCCTGGTCTGTGACCTTTTTTCTGTCCTTGTCCCTGTCCATTTTTGGTCTGGTCCTGGTCTGTGACCTTTTTCTGTCCTTGTCCCTGTCCATTTTTGGTCTGGTCCTGGTCTGTGACCTTTTACGGTCCCTGTCCCTGTCCATTTTTGGTCTGGTCCTGGTCTGTGACCTTTTATGGTCCTCATCCCTTCTCATTTTTGGTCTGGTCCCGGTCTGTGACCTTTTTCTGTCCTTGTCCCTGTCCATTTTTGGTCTGGTCCTGGTCTGTGACCTTTTACAGTCCTCATCCCTGCTCATTTTTGGTCTGGTCCTGGTCTGTGACCTTTTTCTGTCCTTGTCCCTGTCCATTTTTGGTCTGGTCCTGGTCTGTGACCTTTTTCTGTCCTTGTCCCTGTCCATTTTTGGTCTGATCCTGGTCTGTGACCTTTTCCGGTCCTCGTCCCTGTTCATTTCTGGTCTGGTCCTGGTCTGTGACCTTTTCCGGTCCTCGTCCCTGTCCATCTTCAGTCTGGTCTTGGTCTGTGACCTTTTACGGTCCTCATCCTTGTTCATTTTCGGTCTGGTCCTGGTCTGTGACCTTTTTCTGTCCTTGTCCCTGTCCATTTTTGGTCTGGTCCTGGTCTGTGACCTTTTCCGGTCCTTGTCCCTGTTCATTTCAGGTCTGGTCCTGGTCTGTGACCTTTTCTGGTCCTCGTCCCCGTCCATCTTCGGTCTGGTCCTGGTCTGTGACCTTTTTCTGTCCTTGTCCCTGTCCATTTTTGGTCTGGTCCTGGTCTGTGACCTTTTCCGGTCTTCGTCCCTGTTCATTTCTGGTCTGGTCTTGGTCTGTGACCTTTTTTCTGTCCTTGTCCCTGTCCATTTTCGGTCGGGTCCTTGTCTGTGACCTTTTCTGGTCCTTGTCCCTGTCCATTTTCGGTCTGGTCCTGGTCTGTGACCTTTTCTGGTCCTTGTCCCTGTCCATTTTCGGTCTGGTCTTGGTCTGTGACCTTTTCTGGTCCTTGTCCCTGTCCATTTTCGGTCTGGTCTTGGTCTGTGACCTTTTTTCTGTCCTTGTCCCTGTCCATTTTCGGTCGGGTCCTTGTCTGTGACCTTTTCTGGTCCTTGTCCCTGTCCATTTTCGGTCTGGTCCTGGTCTGTGACCTTTTCTGGTCCTTGTCCTTGTCCATTTTCGGTCTGGTCTTGGTCTGTGACCTCTTTTCTGTCCTTGTCCCTGTCCATTTTTGGTCTGGTCCTGGTCTGTGACCTTTTCCGGTCCATGTCCCTGTCCGTTTTCGTTTGGGTCCTGGTCTGTGACCTTTTTCAAAGGAATTTGTTGTTTCTTTTCCATTAAGCCACTTAACTCTGACCTGTGAATCCATAGAAAGTCTCCTAACTGAAGGGATGAGAAGAATTGTGTCGACACATAACAGACAACTTAGCAAAGAACCAGTTTTAACTGGATCTTTAGGCTCTTTATACCAGCAGCCTGTCTCAAAGAAGCAGTTTAAACCTGATCTTTAGGCTCTTTGTTACAGAGAACCATCATCTGTTCCCATTTCTTTCGTTTCATGTGTGAAAAGCAGCACAGATCAGACTGTCTGACAGAAAACAGGATTCTAGCAGTAGCAAGGTGATTAAAGAGCTGTTAGCTGGAAACTTGGCATGACTCAGCAAGGAGCAGAAACTGGACACGAGGAAGACAGTTGGGACTAAAAACTGAAATCCAGCAGAGACCTGAACTTTCTGACATTCCATCACTTTCATTAAAAAATGGGAGAAACTGTCTTTATACATGATACCGTGATGGGAAGGTGGCCTCTGACTTGGATGTTTGGATCTTTGACAGACATTTATCTTGTAAGATGTTAACCGTTGCATCGTTTATTTCATCCCCCTCCATCTGAAAGAGAAAAGCCTGCTCTACTGATGAGAAATGGCCTGCAGACAGTCTGACAAGACAAGCATCTCTCAAGAATTTCTTCAGTCTAACACCAAGCTGGCGTACCAAAGAGTCGCTGTGGCTTACTGGTGCGTTTCCTCTTGAGCCAGTTTCCAGGAAAAAAAAAAGATTTGGCAGCTTCTGGCTGTCCAGAAACATCCTGGTGTTACACCACAGATCTTCTGTGGTGGAACTGTCTCCTCATCTAGTTCAAGATCGTCACTGAGAAATTCATGGAGGGACATATTTATTATGGAAAATAGGAAATGAGAGGAGTAGAAATGAGGAAAGAAATCCACATCTTTAGGCCAAAGTCTGGGCCTAACCCAGACAGGAATCTGTAACTTTCCTGTGAGGGCATTTTTAAAGGTGTAACAGCAGCGAGCTGAGGGGACAAATATCCCTCAACATTCCTCGTTTTATGAGCCTGCTATTATTAAATGACTTGTGACAAGTTTCCATTCATTTCAAAAGGTGTGGACGCTGTGTTGAAGAGTCAAAGTACCTTTACTGCAGTGGTTCTCAAACTTTTTTTGCAGGGCCCCCCTTTCATTGGAAATAATAATGTCAAGCCCCCCCACCCCACCACCACAACCACATGTACCCAAACATTTACCATGAAATACATGAAAAAATGCACTGCACTTGAGATGGGGGGCAATGCCTATTGAGTCATCATCATTTGTTTATTTGTACTTTAAAGAATATGCCCATTTTTTGTTATAAGTAAAAAACTAGGCCTGGCTGGGCCCCCCCTGACAAAGCCCTGAGCCCCCCTGGGGGCCCGCCCCCCAGTTTGAGAACCACTGCTTTACTGTAACACACACATCAAAAGTGAAACTACATCTGGGAATGAAGATTATCATCTGCATCCATCTTTGCACTCTATTTCCATCCAATCACCGGTGAAACATGTTACCATTCCTCCACACCAGCAGACAAGTCTTCCTTCAAACTGCACCACACTTCACCCACAACTCCGCCATCACTATTTCCATCTTCACAGCCCTGGAAAACTTGGATGCTCCATCTTCCACATGGAAAACACCCGATCAGCTCAGCTGTAAAAGTCAGATTGGCTGTATGCGCTAACAGCAATTACAACATTCAGTGCATCGTGTTCAGGGTACGAGAAGTCTCCAGTCAGTTACTGAAAATACTGATCAGTTTGAAGTGAATTAACTTACAGTAAGAGGAACATCTATAACCAGCAGATCAGATGGTTATCTGTAAGGAAAAAGGCTTTACAGGCTGCATGTCAAGGAAGTCTCTGTCAGGAAAATGCATGTCAGAGATCAGCTGATGAGCAGCAGCAGGGATCCAAAGCTGCAGGTAATCATCTCCATCAGGATCCTCCAGTGGCTGCAAGTGAACCAGAAACCTGGATCTGGACCTTCTCTAACCAATAATTACTCAGAGAAACGTCTGCAGAGGCTCAGAAATACATGAGGATTCATTTTTTAACAGTTTCGTTCTCTGTTCGATGCACTGGATGGTCCAGATGGATGGAGGTCTGGATGTTTGATGGATGGAGGTCTGGATGGTCCAGATGGATGGAGGTCTGGATGTTTGATGGATGGAGGTCTGGATGTCCAGATGGAGGTCTGGATGGTCCAGATGGATGGAGGTCTGGATGGTCCAGATAGATGGAGGTCTGGATGGTCCAGATGGAGGTCTGGATGGTCCAGATAGATGGAGGTCTGGATGGTCCAAATGGATGGAGGTCTGGATGGTCCAGATGGATGGAGGTCTGGATGGTCCAGATGGAGGTCTGGATGGTCCAGATAGATGGAGGTCTGGATGGTCCAAATGGATGGAGGTCTGGATGGTCCAGATGGATGGAGGTCTGGATGGTCCAGATGGATGGAGGTCTGGATGGTCCAGATGGATGGAGGTCTGGATGGTCCAAATGGATGGAGGTCTGGATGTCCAGATGGATGGAGGTCTGGATGGTCCAGATGGATGGAGGTCTGGATGTCCAGATGGATGGATGTCTGGATGGTCCAGATGGATGGAGGTCTGGATGGTCCAGATGGATGGAGGTCTGGATGGTCCAGATGGATGGAGGTCTGGATGGTCCAGATGGATGGAGGTCTGGATGGTCCAGATGGATGGAGGTCTGGATGTCCAGATGGATGGAGGTCTGGATGGTCCAGATGGATGGAGGTCTGGATGTCCAGATGGATGGAGGTCTGGATGGTCCAGATGGATGGAGGTCTGGATGTCCAGATGGATGGAGGTCTGGATGGTCCAAATGGATGGATGTCTGGATGGTCCAGATGGATGGAGGTCTGGATGGTCCAGATGGAGGTCTGGATGGTCCAGATAGATGGAGGTCTGGATGGTCCAGATGGATGGAGGTCTGGATGGTCCAGATGGATGGAGGTCTGGATGGTCCAAATGGATGGAGGTCTGGATGGTCCAGATAGATGGAGGTCTGCCCCCACTGGTTACTCATATTCCAGTTTCCAACCACAGATCTTTCATTTCTGAGGACGTTGGTGAACGAAGCTTAAAAAGAAGACAAAAGTCTGTTCCTGGAAAGATCCTCGTTCCACAACAACTTCTCTGTGCTAGAACTTATTCAGATTCCAGCTACTGAATTCAAAAGGACCTTTGGATGCTGGTTATGAAGAGGAGCATTCTTAAAAGGAAGATCTACGAGGGAGGGGGGCAGAAGACCTCCAAACAGCAACTTTGGGAGGAAATTCTGGTCCCAATGAATCCAGACAGGAACTAACCATTAGGTCTGTAGCGACACGTTGATGACGATGACTATTCGGCTATAAAAAATCATCGACATCCAATCCGGTTGTCGATGCGTTGTAACGCCCACTCAACACACGCACGTGAGTGACCAAAACAAACCAGCATGGAGAACGAGACCACCTCTCAGGCTCACCAGCCTACACTCCTGCCGCTCTACCTCAAAAGTGTGGGAATACTTTAAACGCAGCCATAAACGCCAAGGTATAGTTATTTGCAGTCTGCACGATGGAGTTGGCATATCACACCAGCACATCTTCCATGTAGGAACATCTGAGGCGAAGGCATCCCGTTGTTATTTGTGATGCTGAACAACAGAAGTAAGTGACGTTGCTATAGCCAATGTTTGCTAGATTCATTTGACGTTTGTGTAATGTTAGTAGTGCACTGTATTTTGTAACGTGAGCTCGAGCTCTGCACACTTCCGTGGTGCTAACTGTTTGTGTTTGGTTACTGTTAGTAGCTAGTGGCTAAACAGCTGTGTTTAGCTAGAAATAACATGTTGGCTAGAACATTAGCTAGAAATAACATATAACGCTGTCATGAATGGTAATGGTGGCTAACTTACAGCTAACAGAATACAGCTATCTAGCCACAAGCGTTGGCGTTAGCAGCATCGCAGTTAGCAGCAGCTCATCACTTTGGAGCTATATGACCAGTGGGTCTGGAGTTATCTGACCAGTGGTTTCAGAGCTATATGACCAGTGAGTCTGGAGTTATCTGACCAGTGGTTTCAGAGCTATATGACCAGTGAGCCTGGAGTAGGGCTGGGCGATATATCGATATGAAAAGTATATCGATATATTTCTAAATGACATATGGAATTGGACCATATCGCCCATATCGAGATATGGAGTTCAATGTTTGTTTGTTTTGTCTTTGTATATAAATGCTGACCTTCCTAGGGTTTGTTATATTTAATTCTGTATAATGTTCCTGACTTGCATCTGCGAGTATTATTATGTACAGTATTATACAGTATTTCTTTTTACATTTTATCGTTCTTTGAACACCTGAGCATTATTTCATCCGGTCGGTTTAAATAAACTAATTGTAATGTCATATTTGGCTTTGACTGTAACAAAATATTTGCTCTCACTTTGCAATACAGATATCGGGATATATATTGTATATCGATATTCAGCTTAAATATATCAAGATATGACTTTTGGTCCATATCGCCCAGCCCTAGTCTGGAGTTATCTGACCAGTGGGGCCAGAGCCATAAGACCAGTGTCACACCATTCACCAGGCATTCACAGACGTGTCTTTTCAACGTTACATTTGCCAATTCATGATTGGCGTTAACTCAATAATGGTGCCAACTTCGTATCATGATTCACTACACTAACTTAGTTCACCAATGAACATTAACTAACGGAGCCAAAGTGTACTGTAATATGTTATAGGTACTGTAAAAGAGTAAACACTGACAGGCCTTTCATTTTGTATAACACTGCTTTTATTTTATGTTAAGCAGAAGATGTTTGACTTTGGAAAATCATCATATAATAAAGTATTTAAATACAGTTTGGGGGGTATGTATTTCCAAACTGATGCGGTTTAATAATATCCATAACCTGATATCATGTTTGATTATTGAAAAATCACACTGATCATTTACGGAACAAAATGAACAAAACCAGTAGGTTAATCTGGAAAATGGGACTACTCAATCTAATCTATTATAATCCAGTTTCATCCAATTTCCCTTTAGGGGTGTAAATCACTGGTTTAATCACAATACAATATTACATCAATACAGTGAATAGGCGATTCGATGCCTGCCGACATCTCAAATTCAGTCATGAAGCAATTTTGATTTAATATGATTTTGGATCCACCGATCAATATAAAATTATATTTAAAAAAATATCACAAGTAATAAGGTTATTGTTTCCTAACATAACTGTAAGCTTTGCAGCACAATCTCTGTGTGTCACATCTATTTATTGCACAACTATAAACATGAATTTTGTTGTGAAAATGTGCCATTTTCATAATAAAAGTGGATTTGATATCGATTTTTGATTGATATTGGGTTTTTGGATCGATTTATGATCAATACATCATTCTCTATCGATATATCGATAGAGATCGATGTATTGTTACACCCCTAGTCCCCATCCATCTCCATTCTAGTGTGAAAGTACTGATACTGTCATATAACCACATCTGTGAAGTTCTGGAAGAAATGGATCTGTGTATCTCCTCTGGGAGTCATAGAGACTAATTTCTTGAATTCTTGGCAGAATAAAACATGGATCTACTTTCTCTACTGTTAACATGACATGGTTCTGTCATCAATGGTCTTTTTTTTCCCAGCAGGTAGACGGGATTCGTGTCTGACGCTGCCAAACTGAACTCTGGGTCAGTTTCTCTGCTTTGCTAGTGTAGCTCACAGTGGGGAGTAGAGATGGGGCCGAAGACGCACCAACCAATCGAATCTGTCTGACTACGTCGTCGCTACAATCCCAAGCATCAGGCCCACTAACGGTCAACTTTTAGTACACAAATGCTATGACCCAGGCCAGAGTCGGCACAGCTCTGTAGCAAATATAAGCCGTTCACGTCTCAGCTGTGACAACAGAAAAATAAAACTGCAATTAAAGTTTAGGTTTGTCACACAACCTGCATCGTTTGCTCAAAAAGCTGCTTTATATAGACACAGGAACACTGAATCCCACACCTGAACACAGCAGCTGTTGCAATGACTTAAATAAAACTAGTGCTGAGACGTACGAGCAGACAGTGAAGGTCACACCTTCAGAGCAGCTTCCTCTGCAGACCGTGACCACCAGCAACCCTGCAGAGTCATAATCTTCATACTGAAGGTTACTGTCAGGCAACTGTCTCAGTGTGGCAGGTAAACAAACCATCAATGCTGTTTTTGTTTTGTAAGGGGGGGGGGGGGGGGGGGGGTTGCATCAGTAGACAGTTTAACCTCCATCTGCAGACAGACTCTTGTCTTGGACTCATTGAGGTTACAAAAGGTCAGACAGAAACACACCTGCTAGCTAAACACACAGACTGTTCTCACTCCCTCACACCGAATACAAATCAATAATCTACCTGTATGTAACAGGCAGAGGACTCAGGCCCGAACTCGGACCTGGACTCGGACCTGGACTCGGACCCGGACTCGGACCTGGACTCGGACCCGGACTCGGACCTGGACTCGGACCTGGACTCGGACCCGGACTCGGACCTGGACTCGGACCCGGACTCGGACTCAGACCTGGACTCGGACCTGGACTCGGACTCGGACCTGGACTCGGACCTGGACTCGGACTCGGACCTGGACACGGACCTGGACTCGGACCCGGACTCGGACCTGGACTCGGACCCGGACTCGGACCTGGACTCGGACCCGGCGACCGAGCTTTTACAGTGGAAGCTCCTCGGCTGTGGAAGTCGCTGCCACTGCAGCCTTCTTCACTGGCCATCTTCACATCTCAGCTGAAAACCATTTTTCTTTGGCTTTTGGCTCAGATTGAAAGTTATTTTCACTTTTTCCTACTTTTTGCGTTTCATTTTTATTGCTCATTCATTTATTTTCTGTACCGCGTGTCCAGTTCAGGGTCGCGGGCGTGGCGGGTACTGCTGGACAGGTCGCCAGTCTGTCGCAGGACACATTTGTGGAACTGTTCCGTATAACTCCGGACAAATGACCCGAGTGTTTGGGAAAAAATTATAAGAAAGGATCTCAATGAGTCCTAGAATGTTTCCAAAGTTGATCCAGATCCAGAGAAAATTCAGGATTCTATGATCCAGAACACACAAAGATGAGGGAGTCCAGCTGCTTGGAGGAGGTCTGCGCTCTCCGAGTGCTTTTCTAGTTCAGTTTGGCTTTTGTTCACTAACCTTGGCTCCTTCAGCTGCCTGCCTTTGGGTCCATCCATGACAGAATGTAAATGTGTAGAGCACAGCCATGGCTTTGTTTTCTGAGCTGATTATGGTTGTTGGGCTGCAGCCCCGTCAGATGCATGGCAGCTCTAATCTGACGGATAACTCCACATGTCGCGGTGCAGTGAGCTGTCTTCAACCAGCTGTCGGCTCATTGACATCTGGGTGATGTCACAAATG
This sequence comes from Atherinomorus stipes, assembly GCA_023101725.1. NCBI lineage: Eukaryota > Metazoa > Chordata > Actinopteri > Atheriniformes > Atherinidae > Atherinomorus > Atherinomorus stipes. The sequence continues at coordinate 195,391 of JALJCO010011050.1, read as the reverse complement.
AGTCAGTCAGATCCACATCTTCATTTCATTCATCTTCTCTCAGGGTTCCCGCTCTTTTCTTGAAGTTATTTTCCAGAACTTTTCCAGGACATTTTCAGGACTAATAAAGACTAATAAATTCCACCCCAAGCTTTTGGAGAAGTTATTTTCTACAATTGCACCTTGAATTGAATTGCAATTGTACCTTGCATTTTGTACAGCGATGAATAAGCGACGAAGCCGCAACAAAGCCGCAATGAAGCAGCAATGAAGCAGCGACGAAGCTGCGACCAAACTGCAACAAAGCGGTGACGAAGCGGTGACGAAGCGGTGACGAAGCAGTGACGAAGCTGTGACGAAGCGATGACAAAGCGGTGACAAAGCGGTGACGAAGCGGTGACGAAGCGGTGACGAAGCGGTGACAAAGCGGTGACGAAGCGGTGACGAAGCGGTGACAAAGCGGTGACGAAGCGGTGACAAAGCGGTGACAAAGCGGTGACGAAGCTGCAGCGAAGCCATGTTTTCCATGACTGGAAAAATGTTCAATCATTTTCCAGGTTTTCCAGGACGCGTTCCTGACAGCATAAAACAGGCTGCTGCCTCTCAGCAGAATAAAGACGTTCCAGACAAGGCGCTGCTGTCTCCAATACGTCAGGATCACTGCAGCTCTGTTAGCTGGCAGAGATGGAAGTATTCGGTGTTAAGTCTCGTTCCGCTCCTTTACGTCGACAACATTCATCCACTACAACTCTTTGATCTGAGATGCTGCATTCAGAGCAGCCACGAGGAAACGGGTCAACAACCACAACAGGGGTCTGTTGCACGAAGCAGCTTTAATGAAAACCCTGAGTTGTTTAACCCTGAAATCAGGGGAACTAAGTTTTCTGTAACATAAAGGTAGGTAACACAACCCAGGGAAAGAGGAGGAACTCTAGCTTGTTGCACGAAGAGGGGTAACTTAAACCCTCGGTCAGTTACCATGGTAACAGACTCTCTGAAACTAACCTGGTGGGGAGCAGGTTAATGTGGAGAAACCTTGAGTTTCTCGCTGTCTCCACCCACTTTCAGCCAGATTCTCCGTTTCATTTCCTCGTTCATTCATTCATCAGCGGTGAGTTTTATCTGCTGCCGTCTCAAATAAAACATGTTAAAATAAATCAGTCGGTAGGTTACAGACGTGTTCTTTCGATAAGGATTTTAATGGATGAAGATGCTGCATGACTGCGGAGAGTTAAACATTCAGAGATCGTCACCAGACCACAGATAGAAGTTTCATTTCCCGACAGTTGTCATTTCTGGCGTTACAGTTACACACCACAGTCAGTTATCTACACACACAAGCTGATCCGTCCGTATATTTGTGACATCATCAGCCGTTTGTGACGGTTGGAGGTCCTGGCTCTCCGTTTCTGAGAGATGGTCACGCCTGATTATTTAACCAGAACCCCACCTGACACCAGGGCGCAACCACCGCTGCCACCCCCCTACAACACCACTACACATACACACACACTCACCACACACATACCCCCAACACCCACATGCACTCCCTACACACACATGCATCAAACCGCTCCACCTTCCGACCTTACATACCCACACTCACTCCTCCCTCCATCCCATACACCCTCCTCCTTCTACCCTACACACATACCCCCACCTCCCGACACCCCCAACACCCAGATGCACCCCCCACACACACACCTGCACCAACCCGCCTGTCCCTCGAACCTTACCTAAAGAAAAACTAATATTTAACCCCAGATTAGTTTCTATAGTGGCGAGGGGAACATGTTTAGCTTATACATGCCTGTGGCTGACTTTTGGAACGTTTGAAAAGCTGATACAGCTCCTTTAAAATCACAGACAATCTGTAATTATTACAAATTACATGTGGTCCCTATAATACTGAATTTAGCTGAGACAGAGTGATGGCATCACACAGATCCTGCAGCAACTGTGTGATGCTATCATGTCGATATGGAGCAAAATCTCTGAGGATGTTTCCAACACCTGGTTGGATCTTTCACAGCAGGAATGAAGATGTTCTGTTTTTATGTACTTGCTGCAGTATGTCAGGACCATTTGCCATCGCTGGCCGATGCTTCGTGTTATCTAACTCTGAAGCTTTGTGTCAACTGGAATGCAGAACATTTGAAACACAGTGTCCAGATTTTCTCTCCCTACTGAGGCTTTACCAGTTCAAGCAATCTGACTGGGACAGCAACAAAGAGTCAGACCAAAGAAATGTCAGGCATGAGGCAAAGGCACACAAAGAACAGGGGAATAAAGACATATGGTCCTCATTACTGGCTTTCTAGGAACTTCGATTTTGTGTAACGCCATCATATTAAAAGATTAATTCCAGTAGGAATGCAACAGAATCAGTGGAGGAGAGGAGGAGGAGATGGAAACAATGGCCAACATTTGACCACTTCGCCTCCAACAAGCTGTCTTTCTGGGCAGGAATTCAAGCTAAAAGCCAGTCCAAAAGATCAAGTCTGGTACAATCTGCTGTTTCATTCCTCCAACAGCCCTGAAGAGGCCAAAGACACACTGACGGGATCCTTAAGAATGTCACCAGAGGAGAAACAGCTGGGCGGAATCAGTGAAGCACGAAGACGAGGAAGCATGCAAAACATCCATGTACATAATCACGGATGAATCTCACACACTCTGTGCTAAGTGAGGGAGATGAAAGGATTATATAGTCCCCCGCAACTGAAGTGTGGAAGTCAGAGCACCTGTGCAGTACTACAGCCAAGCCTGAATGTGTCCATGCTCATGGAATAAAATACACAACATAAACCTGGAACCAACCCAGAGGCAACCCAACCCCAAACTACAGCTAGTCTCAGTCCATGCTGCAACCCTAACAGGACCCCACACCTCTGGTCCCGGTCCCGAAACAGTCAGATGATTCGAGAACACAAACAAGAACTCTTGGATGATGCAGAAGTGTGTTGTGATCTAATTAGCGTTCAGAGAGATGTCCAAACCATGACATCAGCTCGAGCAAACTCGCACGACAGCTGCGGCTGCATCACCAGAGTCTGCAGCAACGTGCAGAACCGGGGCTGTGCATGGATGAGCCTGAGCTGATGCAACAGCAACACGGAGAAACAGAAGAAAACAAGCCTCCAGGAACAACAGCATCTTCAAGTCAGTGTGGAAGCCAGAGCGAGCGAACCCTGCGTAGATGCTGCTATGGCAGCTTTTTAGATGCATAGCCTGAAAAATACGGACTGAAACCCTGAAATAAGAAGATAATCATAAGAAATGGATGACGGTGCAGTAACACCAGAACCTAGAACCTAACCCTTAAAGACCCCATTAAATGTCTTGTAGAGATAAATCAGCTTAACCGTGTAAGACGAGTGGTTGAACAGGGAGTCAACAGAACAGGCTGTATCGAGGAGAAGCAGAGGGGGTCGCGAACATCCTCATCTCTGTGCTCAGCTGAGAAACCATATGAAAGCTGGTATAGAAATAAATACTAGAGTTCAATCTGGTGGGTGGGTGGGTGGATGGGTGGACGGACGGACGGACGGACGGATGCATTCCGTAGTGACGTGAACTCGCAGGCGAGTCGCTTTGCGGCAGCTACATGTTTTACTGTTTAGTCTATAAAAATCTACTAAATGATGTAATTCCCAGTAAATTCTGGACGCTACCCACTCAGGACACTTGGATTATATTGGACGAGCAGTTTGGAGGAATATTGACACGTTTTTGTGGACTTTTATGGACCTTTTTGGTTCGAACCCCGATGAACTCCATCATATAAAAGTTGGGGGAAAACGAAAACCTGTCCAATCTCAGGCTGCATTTGAGATATTAAAAAAGTGCTCCAGAGTTATGAGGGTGCTCAGCATGAGGGTGAATAGAAGATGAAGGACCATTATTCTGTGGGTGTACTATTCCTTTAACCCAGAAGTTGGGTCAACAACCCAAATGTCTGGGTTAAAATAAAACCCAGAAATAAGTTGGTCCCTTTATAACTCAGCAGTTTTATGTGTGTATTTTGAGAACAGAAGTCTCGCCCATCTTTTTCCACCTCATCGGACTTTAGAAATGAAAAAAAAATATGAATGAGATTCAACGGAGAGAAAATAATCATCTTCCGGTTCTAGTCATTCTGTTTTTTTTTTTTTTTTATTCTTTGCATTAAAATTTTCATATAAATCCTTAACCATCATTTCTGGAATCCAAGACAGAAAACGACTGGGACCAGAAGATAATTATTTTCTCTGCATTAACTTCCAGTCATATTCATTTATTACTAAGGTCCCACGAGGCGGAAATGGACGGGCGTGACTTCGGCTCCTTATACAGTCCCGTTGCAGTATATGTGCTAAGTTGGTTCTCTACAGCAGCGCTTCTACTGGAGTCAGAAAAGACCCTTTTCATATTTTTTCATTTCTTAGGTCCACGCAGTTCACCGGAACTTCGGCTCCCCATATGCTCACACATTTCCTTCTACAACAGCAGCTCAGAGGTCGGCTAACCCCCGAGAATCCCCGTCTGCTCCAACTGGGCAGTTCCAGAGACCTGCCGAGGCGCCACCTGCTGCTCTGCCATGTCCGCATCACATAAATCTTCCACCTGACTGACACATGATGGAGTTAATCAGCCAGTTCAGGTCGGATTGTTCCTCCAAACAGAAAATGTGATTCATCTTGTTAACATTTGGAGCGTCTGGTCGCTACCCAAGTGTTAATGGCTGGATCTGAGTCATCTTCATCAGCCTGAACACACGTCCTGCAGAAACCCAGCATCTCTCAGCACCACCAAACTGTTGATCTCATTTCATCTCAGAATATTTCATCATGGGATTATAGCCCCACCCCACCCCAACACACACACACATGCTTCGGTGTTTGCACATCAATTATCTTTAGTCAATTTACCCAGCAAACATGATTTACCATGAAAAATGGGAGTAAAGCAGTTTTATGTTGGAGAAACAGAGCTGATTAGATGTTTGTTTAACGTTTCGTATCAGTTTACCAACGAAAGTCACTGAGCCGCACCCTGGCTCTCTCTGGGTTAGCATGTTTCCCTCCCTGAGATGACATCATGGAAAAATGGATCAGGATATATCTGGATGGGTATTGTGAAACCTTTAAGTGAACAAAATAATTCTTTGACCTCAGATCACTCACTCCAACTTTGGTAAAAAGACAGAGAGAAAAAAAATCTAAGTTAAAATAAAGAGCAGTGAACTCATGGTCATGTTCCAGAAAGCAGGTAGAGATGATGTCATCTTTGTGACATCATCATCCTGCTGGAAGCAGCATCAGAGGATGCTACACTGTGGTCATGAAGGGATGGACATGGTCAGCAACAATACTCAGGTGGGCTGTGGTGGTTAAACCGCCATGATGGTACTAAGGTGGGTGTTTATTTGATTTCAGGCCTTTTTGTGTCCCTGATTAATTTTAAGAAAAAATATAAATGTGTATATATATATATATATATATATATGTTTTAACAACCGGTGTACATAATTTCTCATGTCTGTCTAAAATGTCATTAATTGAAGCATTTTTCAAGCATTTTCATGGAGCTATTTTACTGTTTTCCCTCTGTCCCCAGAATAGGTTTTAGATATGCAGTGCTTTATCTTTACAATAGAAAATCATAAAATTGTGCCGTTTTTGTATAAATTCCCTAAAATACAATAGAATTAGTGATTTCTTATCATATTTGACAAAAATGTCCAATCCAATATATTTTTTTTAATAAATATGTCTGTCCCTTAATACTGCGGTCATTACCATCACGTTAAACTTTTTTAGATCAATAAAGTTTATTTGAAATCTGATTCTTTAACTGTGTCTGTGCTGCCTCTCCAGCACATGCTGCACAGAAGAACGACATTTAAATACTGAAACACCAAGTTTTTTCCTCATTTACACTGACAAGCTTCGGGATATTTTTATTACGTGTCATTACCAAACAGCTTGTACTTAAAAGGGTGCAAAGCTTGTTGCTGGGGGGGTTCCTTTCTGAAAGACATTTCTGTACCTTCATGGTCCATTTTTGTACCTTATCAAGCTGTATGAGTTAATAAAGTACAATTAAACCAATTAAAGATGATGAATAAAAGTTAATAAAATAGAGATTATGACAACAATCAAAGATGCTAATAATAAATGAATAATTATTATAGAAATATTCGTCCAAACACATATATAATTATACATATAATTATTACTATAATTACTATGATTATAATGAAAATCATAATAAAACAAATATAATCATACTACTGTTTAGAAGTACTGCTATTTATAGTTATTGTACAAGCTACACACATTTTTCAATGCTGCCATCCCGGACGAGCCCCCAATTTTGTGGCTCCCAGGCCACAACAAAGAAAGGGGAGTCATGAGGAGTATAATAAAACAATGTTTATTTAACATAAGCAAACGGTCAAAAATAACCAAATGCCAGACCCAAGAGCGCAGTGGACCGGACCTGCTCTGCCTGTGCCGGTGTTACGGTAATCTTAGGGAATGACGTGTCAGGCAGTGGAGTCTGGTCTGAACTTCACGTTGGCCCAGAGCCTGTTCCTGTGCCAGAGGTTGGTGGAGATCCTGATGCTCATGTGCAGGATCCTAACGTTTTCCCTCCGTCTGCAGACACTCGTTCAGTGGAGGCTCTTCAGGCTCCCTGCTCTGTTCCTGAGAAACTTGATTCGGTGTTGCCTGCTTTCAGTTTGACGGGTTTTCCGAAGTCTGTTGCACGTGTGGATCTGTGTTGGGAGCAACACAACCTTAGGGTTGAAATGGTACAAGTTTGTACTTTTATACTACTTTGGACCCTTTTTTATAGTATATAGATACTTCTGGCCTCATAAAGATCAATATTGTACTTTAGAGAGAACATTTGTAAAAAAAGAAAAGTACCTACAGGTACAGAAATGTTCCTGTCTTGTACCTCTATTTTTGAGTGTGTGTGATTGGCTAGTCAGACATTTGTGAGCAGGTGGAGATGATGAAGAGGTCAGTGAGTCGCTGGCCTTGTCCCAGTACCCACACTAAATCCTACAGCTCCGTATGAAGTCTGCAGTTGTGAGTGTGCAGGCTGCAGGTGTTGGAAAACAGCAGAACTGGGTTCCTCCATCATCTTGCGGCACAAAGACTGTAGAAAAATAGACGTAGTATCCGGTTACATCTGAATAGAACAAAATGAAGCCATGGCGTTTCCATCGTCGCCATCTTGCCGTGTCGCGTGTGTCGTAACTCGCTGAAAATACTAAAATGGGCAAAAAGCAGCCTGGCCAAATGATTGACAGCTGACATACTCTGGGCTAAATGCTAACCGAGCTAACTTGAAACTAACAGGAGCTAAAGAAGATTAGCCTCCTGAGTGGCGGGATAAAGGTCAGACATGTTTGGATTTGCTCTTCTCTGACTAAAAACCACCATGTTGCTACTTTGCTGCAGACTGAGACCTTAACGTGAGCAAACAAGGAGCTAACCGTTAGCCACCAGCCGACAGTGATATCCGGTCTGCCGTCTGTCAATCAAAAGGACACGCCCCTAATTATGTGCAATTTCAAGATTAAATAGCATCTAAACAGATGAGTTATTAAAAAAAATCGCCCCCTCACAGTTGACATGAAGATAAACCTGACCTATTAAACCTACACAGTAAAATCAGCAGTGTTGGAGTAATTTTAATTTTAATTGGAGTAATTAATTAAGTCAATTTTAACACTAACCCAGGTTACATATGATCCTGCCCTGAACAGTGTTAAAGTTACACTGGACCTAGTGTTGAATTTTTTGTGTTATTTAACACTGATAAGAGTTGATTTTCATTACTGAGTTAAACTTGATCAACACTCACATTGTTAATAAGCTTTTACTCTTTGAGATAAAGTAACACTCTATGGTGTTGATTCTATCATTACACAAGTGTTCCACATATTAAATTCCTCAATATTTTCACAAAGTAAAATATTTCAGTTAATGTAGACTTGAGTCCATTCAAGGTTTAACCAGGATTCCTGCCCTTGATTACCTTGATGGCCAATCGGGATTGTGAAGAGAGGTATCGTTTACCATCTCCCATATCTGTTTCACTTAGAAATCTGATAACACACCAAGGAACATAAGCTGAGCACATATACACTTAACCCATGGTGCAGGATTGAAAAGTGAAGTCACAAAGCATGATGGGAAATATTCCAACTGAAAAGGGCGGAGCCTCCCTGAGTAACTGGTGAGATTTATTTTTCTTTGACACTGAAAAGAAAAAACTTGTTTTAACTCTGAAAATGATCACCAGCACTGCTGGTCATGAGGGGGCATTTTACTCTCACTGGTGTTGGAATTACTCTGAAAGAGTTAATGTGATTTAACAATTCAAATTTTACACTGAGGATTTTGCTGTGTAAAATGATGTTTTGAACCAGGCTGTAAACATGTTTATTTCTGCTGTAAACATGTTTATTTCTAGTGTCAACTTGGTCTTTTTAACATGGGAGTGTATGGGGATTGGCTCTGTTTTGAAGCCCCCTAGTGGATGACGGGAGAACTACAAACATTCACTTCTTCCGGGTAGCTTCATAGTTGGCCACCGGAGGTTGCCGCTTAGGCACAACGTCATTTCATGTTGTTTCCAGCTGTAAACTCATCCTTGTCTCTGTGCCCAGTGAAAAAAATAATTTCTAAACTGAATAAAGTTGAGCATCATTTTAACCGTTCTTGTAGAATATGTGTTATATAATTCACATTTTTTAATGAATAAATGAATGAACGACTGAACTAATTTATGATGGCTTTACAATTTTAAATGTACAGAGATAAATGACTGTTTTACATTCTAAACTAAATCTATAATACCTAAATAATACCTAGGGGGGCGGGGAAAATGTCCACTCCAAACCCTTCAACAAGAACACACATTCTAGGGGTGCAAGGGTGGAAGTGCGAGGGTTGGGACGGCCAATATCACTGTGGGCACACTGGTGAGAATACTAGAACAGCTACACATGAAACCATCTGTTCATCAACCATAAATAAACGCCAGTTATATGTAGAAATAGAAAAATAAGACAAAAGGATGGTCCACCAACCAAACAGAAAAGTTAAATCATTTTCACAAATCATGAGAACATTGATCCACAAAAAAATCCAAGATATTTGCTCTGATTTCTGTCTGTGAGGGCTGCATGTGTGAACTGAAACCTGGAAGCTGGTGAAAATTGACTGAGTCAGTTCAAGGCAGCATCTTATAGATGGAGCCTTCATCAGTGTTATTGATCTCTGTGTGTTGGATACACGGTGTCCTCAGGTTGCACGGGGGCTCAAACCGGCCACTGCAGGAACGTAAATAACCTCCAGCCCCGTCTCCTGACTGCTCAGAACGGGAAGAGACGAGCCAGGAGTGACGAATGGGACGGGTGAACGAGGGGGGGCAGTGATAGGAAGCGTGGCTTTCACTCGATCAGCTTTTTCTTTTTCTAACAGACAACTTGACAAGGATTTAAAGTGCTCATGACACCATCTGGACTTCATGTAGTTTTGCAAAACAGTAATACAACAAGACAAAATAAGCGGTTCTGAGCAGTTACAGGTCAGTCAGGCTTGTTTTCACTTCCCAACGGAGGGAACCCTGACTGACCTGCCGTGTACGTCATCCACGGCGTTGGTCAGGCTGGTGGACCAGGCAGACCGTGATAATGGCGAGGAACATGAGGGCATCAGACAATGGCGCAGGAGGGGGGGGGGGGGGGGGGTGTGGGGGCTGTAGTCCTATCTTATGGCTAGTTATTAGCCTACTACAGCTGCTAGCTGGCTACATCTACACTAGCCTGTGTAAGTGCTTAAACGAGCATGATCCCTGCTATTGTCAACATTTACCCGGCGTTTAAGGGCCTTTTATTCACGTATTTCTTTAATCAGTTAAGGAGGACATGTTAATCCCAAGCCAACGGGTCAGCAGGTTGGTATCTTTGCCGTTTAATGAAAGAAAGTGAGGACACAAAAACCTGCTGCACTGATAGCAGTTAGCAAAGCGAGCTACAGGAAAGTAGCCTCAACAACTCGACTCCCAGTCAAAAATTTGCTCAGCCATAAAAGTTTTATAGTCATTATTTACTCATGGCAACAACGTCACCTCATTGTCAGTCTAAATGGAGAAAAAATCTGTTTTCTTTGGCCAGCATTACTTCGCTAGTCCCAGAAATGAACTTCCTGTTTGCATGCTGATGTCATTCACGAGCGTCTGGCCGTGATGTGGCGCATGCTCAGTATGTGCAAATAAACATCAACCCTTAAACTGTTCTTAAACAACAGATGCAGATAAGACGGAGTTAAACGTCTCTTATAACATTAGCGCTTAGTGAAGACATAGTTTTTATTATCATTTATATTCACGTACTGTAGACGTGGCGATGCGCATGAGAAAAAATGACATCATTTATTCATTCATTTGGCAGCCCCCCCCCCCCCCATGGGGAAAAAATGACGTCATTTATTCATTCATTTGGCAGCCCCCCCCCCCCCCCCCCCCCCGCACATGGCATCAGACCTGACAGAGAACCGTACCAGGCAGACTTAAGGTAGAACTGTACAGAGGACCTGGTACACTTCCTGCTCATTGGCCGTTGCTCACTGGTGCCCCACAATGCAACAGCCTCTCCACCTTCACTCCAAGAAATTTGACTTGTTTTTTAAATAAATTTATATTTTATTTCTAATGTACCTTTCACAAAGTCACAAAGAGCTTCACAAAGCACATCATTAAACAGCAGAGGATGAAAATACAAACATCCATCCATCCATCCAGGCAATCATCCATCCATCCATTCAATACATTCATCGATTCATCCATCCATCCATCCATCCATCCATTCATCCATCCAGCAGCCCTTCCATGTATCCATCCATCCATCCATCCATGCATCCATTCATCCATCCACCCATCCATCGATCCAGGCAATCATCCATCCATGCATCCATCCATCCATCCATCCATGCATCCATTCATCCATCCACCCATCCATCCATCCAGGCAATCATCCATCCATCCATCCATCCAGCAGCCCTTCCATGTATCCATCCATCCATCCATCCATCCATCCATGCATCCATTCATCCATCCACCCATCCATCCATCCAGGCAATCATCCATCCATCCATCTATCAACCCATCCATCCATTCAATACATCCATCCATCCATCCATGCATGCATCCATCCATCCATCCATCCATCCATCCATCCATCCATCCAGGCAATCATCCATCCACCCATCCATCCATCCAGGCAATCATCCATCCATCCATGCATCCATCCATCCATCCACCTATCCATCCATCCATCCAGGCAATCATCCATCCATGCATCCATCCATCCATCCATCCATCCATCCATCCATCCATCCATCCATCCATGCATCCATCCATGCATCCATCCATCCATCCATCCATCCATCCATCCATCCATCCATCCATCCATCCATGCATCCATCCATCCATCTATCCATGCATCCATCCATCCATCCATCCATCCATCCATCCATCCATGCATCCATTCATCCATCCATCCATCCATCCATCCGTCCATCCAGCATCCATCCATCCATCCATCCATCCATCCATCCATCCATCCATCCATCCAGCATCCATCCATCCATCCATCCATCCATCCATCCATCCACCAGCCTTTCCAGGCATTCATCCATCCATCCATCCATCCATCCATCCATCCATCCATCCATCCATCCATCCATCCATCCATCCATCCATCCAGCATCCATCCATCCATCCATCAGCTCATCCAGGCCGATTCCGAGGCGTTCCCAGCCGGGATACTTAAGTCCCTCCAGCATGTCCTGGGTCTTCCTCCGGGTCTCGTCCCGTTGGGAACGAATGCATTTTAGTATGTCCTCATTGCTGCAAGTTTTGTCAAATGTGACAATTACATTTTTGTTCAGGTTGTGCAAATTATGCAGATGTTGTAATTTTCTTCCACCCCTACCGTCTGCATCGTTATCGTCTTCTCTACACCCCACAAATTCAGCCACTCTATCTGGTCTGAGTTCACCGATGCGCCCCCTAGTGGAACCTCGTAGTTGACAAGCAAGGACGTGAACAGTTACCGAGGATGCTGATTCAAAGGTAAGATTAAACAACGCGTTCTCAGCCCTACACTGTCTGCAAGATGGCGACAAAGATAGTCTGCTCATTTTACAAACACCATGTACCAGCTGGGGTCTGTATATTTGGCATATTACATTAGCTGCACTGACAGAGATTTTCATTACCTCCCCAGTACTAATGATAAAATTATAAACCCTTAAGTCCTCCTTAGAATTTTATTAATCAAAAAATCAAAAAAGGAGTGTAACCTTTCACACAATTTCCTTTCTATGGCACAAGTAAACAGATTATAGGAAATGTTTAACCCTCCATGACCCCTCAGGGTAATCCAAATAGGATGCTGCATATTGACGTTGGCTTTCCAGAAGAGTTTCCACCCATCTCTCAGGCTAATTTGATGTGAACTCTTTAAAAGGTTTAAACTGATTTTGAGTGAATCAAACTAAATGTCTTTAAATAGCAGCAGCTGAAGGTATATCACGTCTGTATCTGCTGCTTCCTGAACTCCTCCATCTGATGGAGGAAGCAGAGCTGACGGCCACTTCCACTCTCCTCTAAAATAGCTGCGGGTCAGATGATAAAACAGCCTTAATATAGATGCAGGCCTGATTATCAGGCCACATATGCTGATTACTTTCCCACCGGGAGCTGCTTTCATCCCTGAATGAGAACCAGAATCAGTCATCTTGAGTGAATAAGAGAATGTCTCAGAATCCCCAGCTGTTAATAGCAGTTGATTAAAACAGGATATCGTGCAGTTTTGGTTGGGAAACCTGTTAGTGTTCGTGTCAGTATGAGACGTAAGCTGAGCTTCAGACTGAAATAATGACCTCTCATCCTGAGTGGAGCGTCTGAGCTGATGGAGGTTATCGGTGTTGGCTGCTGCTGGTGTCTGCTGGAGGAATCCCAAAACTGCTGCAACAGGAGAGGCAGCAGAGCTGAAGGGTTCTCCGTGGTTACGGGACCTGAGGACAGGTTACGTACCCACGAGGGATGATCGATATTGGCTTTTTTTACCGATATCTGATATTGTCCAACTCTTAAATTCTGATATCCGATATCAACCGATGTATGCAGACAACTGTGAGGTTGTATCTCATATTCTGAGATACAACTGTATTCTGCTCCGAGAGCAAAGATCCCAAAATCTCCTTAAAGAGGAATTTAGCTTGTTTTGAACCTGGGGTGTGTTTTCTTATGTCCTTTCATATATGTGAGTGATGGAGAAAGGAACTGACCTATGGCTAAACCACGCCCCCAAACGCGATGAGCCAATCACAGTGCGCACAGCTATCTCATACACTCGGACTTTCTCTGCTTGAACGCCCATTGAGGTGCATTGAAGTTAGTCCGTTTTTGTTCGTTTTTATGTGTTCTTTTTAGTTTAAAATGGTCAAACGTGTGCATGGGGTACATGCAACTCTGACACTAGGTATCCTGAGAGGCTGGGTGACAGGGTGTATTTTTTTTTTTGCCTTTTACCAAGTCACATCAAGCCAAAGTTATGCGGCAGACCACAACATCAACTGAACGTGGATAAAATGAACAAGGATGTCTACATTTGTTCTAAGGGAACATCGTATTTGAGGCACATGTTGTTACTTTGCTTGAAAGAAATATGAAGTTACCTTCCCTAACGTTAGTTTAAGTTGGCTAACGTGAGCCAAACGTGCTAGCTTTGGTACATGGTAACGGTACATAAGACGCTGTTGTGTAGTAACGTCGGTAACGACACGCCTCTGGCTTCCAAGCTGCAGCCAGACTGCTCCGCTTCCGTGGCTGTTTGATCGTTTTTGTCAGATGATCACTTTTTGGCACAACACCAGCAGCCGTGCAGTAGTTTGTGCAAGAAACTGAGGGAGCGACACGAGTCACATTCCAGAGATTCACAGGCTGATTTCTACTCCCAGTTTAAGACTTCTGAACAATTTCTTTTTGTTTGTTTGTATTGTTTTTATGTTTTCTAATTTATCTTGTCATGATCTCTCTGTCTGATCACGCGTCTGCTGTCCATGTTGACAGCTGTCATCTCCCGAAATGTCACATAGCGGCTGTCACCGAATGTTGTTTGTCTGAGTGAGTGGAGGGGGCGTGGCTTAGCCATAGGTCAATTTTCCAGAAAGCCTTAGTATTTATCCGGGCAGGCAGCCTAGCAGCAGATAATGATAAGCATGGGGCAACTGGCCCCCGCATCAAAGTTCACCCTAAAACCTGCTTTTTTCCACACTGAAGGACTCGGATAGTCTCAACGAGTGTCCGACATCATACTAGAGAGGAGACATGAACCGAAGTATCTACATTACCAGGAGATCGATGTTTGTTTTTCGTGTCTGTGTCCAAATCTCGGGATGCTGGAAATTAAATCTCGTTCCGAAATCGCACAATAACTCGCGTCCCCCACCAGTGTTTGATGCTAGTTACAGTACGATTTTGGGACGAGATGATTGATCCATCCTTCCATTCATCCATTCATCCATCCATCCATCAATTTATCCATTCATCCATCCATCCATCTATCCATCAATTTATCCATCCATCGTTCCATCCATCCATTCATCCATCCATTCATCCATCCATCAATTTATCTATCCATCCTTCCATCCATCCATCAATTTAGCCATCCATCCTTCCAGCCATGTATCCATCCATCCATCCATCCATCCATCCATCCATCCATCCATCCATCCATCCATCCATCCATCCATCCATCCATCCATCCATCCATCCATCCATCCATCCATCCATCCATCCTTCCATCCATCCATCCATCCATCCATCCATCCATCCTATCCATCCTTCCATTCCATCCATCCATCCATCCATCCATCCATCCATCCATCCATCCATCCATCCATCCATCAATTTATCCATCCATCGTTCCATCCATCCATTCATCCATCCATCAATTCCATCCATCCCATCCATCCATCCATCCCTCCATTTATCCATCCATCCATCCATCCATCCTTCCATCCATCCATCCATCCATCCATCCATCCATCATTCATCCATCCATCCATCCATCCATTCATCCATCCATCTTCCATCCATCCATCATCCACCACAATTTATCCATCCATCCTTCCATCCATTATCCATCCATCAATTTATCCATCCATCCATCCATCCATCCATCAATTTATCCACCCTCCATCCACCATCATCCACCATCATCCATCCACCCCACCATTCCCATCAATTTACCACCACCCCACCTTCCATCCACATACCACCACCACCCCACCAACCACCCACCCCCCATCCACCCCCCCCCTCCTTCCACCCTTCATCTCCCATCCATCCATCCATCCATCAATTTATCCATCCATCCATCCTTCCATCCATCCATCTATCCATCCTTCCATTCTTCTCCTCCATCCATCCATCCATCCATCAATTTATCCATCCATCGTCCACCACCTTCATCCACCCAATTTATCCATCCACTTCCATCCATCCTCAATTTATCCATCCATCCTTCCAGCCATGTATCCATCCATCAATTTATCCATCCATCCATCCATCCATCCATCCATCCATCCATCTATCCATCCTTCCATTCATCCATCCATCCATCCATCCATCCATCCATCCATCCATCCATCCATTCATCCATCCATCCTTCCATCCATCCATCTATCTATCCTTCCATTCATTCATTCATCCATCCATCCATCCATCCATCAATTTATCCATCCATCGTTCCATCCATCCATTCATCCATCCATCAATTTATCCATCCATCCTTCCATCCATCCATCAATTTATCCATCCATCCTCCATCCATCCATCAATTTATCCATCCATTTTCCATCCATCCATTCATCCATCCATCAATTTATCCATCCATCCTTCCATCCATTATCCATCCATCAATTTATCCATCCATCCATCCTTCTATCCATCCATCTATCCATCCTTCCATTCATCCATCCATCCATCCATCCATCCATCAATTTATCCATCCATCGCCATCCATCCATTCATCCATCCATCAATTTATCCATCCATCCTTCCATCCATTATCCATCCATCAATTTATCCATCCATCCATCCTTCTATCCATCCATCTATCCATCCTTCCATTCATTCATCCATCCATCAATCAATTTATCCATTCATCCATCCATCCATCCATCAATTTATCCATCCATCCATCCTTCCATCCATCCATCTATCCATCCTTCCATTCATTCATCCATTCATCCATCCATCCATCCATCCATCAATTTATCCATCCATCTTCCATCCATCCATTCATCCATCCATCATTTATCCATCCATCAATTTATCCATCCATCCTTCCACCATTATCCATCCATCAATTTATCCATCCATCCATCCATCCATCCATCCATCCATCCATCCATCTATCTATCTATCCTTCCATTCATTCATCCATCCATCCATCCATCCATCCATCCATCAATTTATCCATCCATCGTTCCATCCATCCATTCATCCATCCATCAATTTATTCATCCATCCTTCCATCCATCCATCAATTTATCCATCCATCCTTCCATCCATGTATCCATCCATCAATTTATCCATCCATCCATCCTTCTATTCATCCATCTATCCATCCTTCCATTCATCCATCCATCCATAAAATGATCCATCCGTCCGTCCATCCTTAAAATCATCCATCCATCCATGTACCCATCATCCATGCATTTATCCATCCATCCATCCATATCAATCATCCATCCATCCATCCAAATCAATCAATCATCCATTTTGATTTCTTTTGTCCTTCTTCATATTTCATTTGTTTGTTTAGTTTGTCCGGATTCATCGGGGAGGTTCCAAAGTGGCTTCGGGTCCCTGACATCCTGAACACCCGACCCCCACCCTGACTCCCCCTCATCCTGAGTCTCCTCCTCCCTTCCGGGAATAACACACCCCATATGAACCAGTCAGAGACCAGTGACTTCATCTCTTCATGAAACCAGTAAACCCACATGGTTGAACGTGATCCTCCCAGGTGAACCAATCAGATCTGACGCGCTGACAACACACGAAGCCCTTCAGCATCTCTCCTGACATACTGACACATGGACTGAGGGAGGCTGGGATCCGACCATGGACTGGTAGAGGACTGTTGTTTCCTGAGCGACAGCCACCGGGAAGACGGAGAAAACAGCTCCCGGATCAAACAGCTGATTGTGTTTTAGGCTAAATGGACGTCTGAAATCCGTCTCTTTCTGTAATGAACACAAGTGCTGTCTTTGTCCCCTGGAGGCTGCTGACATCTCTGGGCACACAGACATTTATTCAGACCTCTAACACACACACCAACACATCACACACTCAAGAGGAGCGTTGATTCCATCAATGCGATGCACATTTGTTCACTTCACATGTCCTGCTTGTCCTCATTCACACAGCAGACACTAAAATAGACCCCACAGAGTTCATGAAGCACCCCAGGTAGCCTGGAGCGGCATGCCAACAATCTCACACATGCCCGCAGGTCAGCGCCTGCAGGGCGGGTGAAATAGTCCGGATGGGCCCGCTCTGGTGCCGATGTCCTGACAGAAACACGGGAGACAAACTCCAAAGTAGGCAGGATACTGAGGGTCTGTCCAATCAAAAAGAAGGATGTTGGACTCTTGATTTTTTGTATCCAAACCACATTCCTGCGCCGGAAGTTGTCCCTCTTTGGTGTAAAAGCTCCTCAGTTTGGGTTGGCTGGTCATCTTTTTAAGAATTAGTTACTCTGGTGTGAAACACATCCGCCATCGTCTCCCTCTATGTCTTTGTTCATACATAAAATACTGCAGTAAAGCACCTAACCGCACCATAGAAGACACTGGCAGATGTTAACATGACCAACAAACTCCTTGCATGGAAAGAATTCTGAATAAAACATATATTTAGTACCTACTACCTTTATTTGTTCGTATATCATTTAAACTGCAATTCCATATTGCAATTTTTATACACACTTAAAACTCCTGGGTCAAAAACAACCCATAATGGGTTATTTTCAACCCGCTGCCAGTTTAAAAGGAACCAACTAATTTCTGTGGTTATTTCGACCCAAAATGATTGGGTCATATCTTTTACCCAACTTTTGGGGTTAATATTTAACCCAGAAGTTGGGTCAACAACCCAAATGTTAGTTGGTCCCTTTCTAACCCAGCAGTTTGACCCAGGAGCTTTTAGTGTGTAGAAACTATTAATTAATTGAATTGCACCCCCCCCCCCCCCCCCCCCCCTTATATTTACCACGTACTGTACATAGTTCACATAAATGCCACAGAACTGTTAAATATTTATATTGATTAAACATTTTTCACCAAACATTATTAAATAATATTAAATAAATGTTAGTAACAATGAATCTTTATGTTATTGTAAAGAACAATAAAAACACAGAGTTTGCTAGCATCACTAGTTTTATTGCTACAATGCAGTTTAGTAATTTCAAGTTTTTAGAAAGTAAAAAGCATTTATTTTGGAAATTACTCAAGCACACTTTTACTGGACTATGATTAAATGAATAATTTTAACAATAATTATTGATCAGATATTATTTCTATTTAACTGTAAATTGCTCATTTTACCAAACTGAATTAGTTCCTATGCCTTTACCATAAACTGACACTCAACCATTTGGTAGAGTATGTTTTAAAAGATCATTTGACATTTAAATATGTATTTTTGAACCATTAAAAAAAGTAACTTGGAATTTTAGGAATTAAGCAGTTCTAAAGGAAAAGGGGTCCAACCTGAATGTGGACCTGTTATCGTGACCTCTGGGTGCAGGTGTAATGTATAATAGCTTACAGACATGCTTATCTATAGATGAAGTACTGTATATCATTCTATCAACTCCAGCAAAGACAGTTGGGTGGATTTATTTTGGATGAATATTAAATCTGAACATGTCTCACCTCACGGGTATGTCTGAGCAATTAAATCTTGCTTGTTTCCTCTTGTTGGGGCTCTGAGATTATTTGCACCTCATAAAAGAAATACTTGAGATTGCTTTGGCCATAACTAAAGCGAGCGGTAAATCCATCATGTGCTTCATCTATTATTAGAGGCAGCCAGTGTACACATAACTGTATTATAGCAGTGTACATAAAAAGCTGAGCTCATCTCAGAGCAGGAACAATGTGAGACAACTGGAAAATGAATAAAACATCGGTATATTTGCGCTGAATTCACTTTCCCTACGGCCTCCATCTAAGATCACGGTCGGCTTGACTTCTGTTAATGTGCCTGCCGGACAAGCATGAAATGGGATTTGTAGGGATGAAGGGGATGTGAAGCCGAGGATGAGGTGGAGACACAATGCTGGCTAATGAAAGGAAAGAGAGATCAAAGCTAAATAACAACAAAGGGAATGTGTGAGGTGAGGAAAGCAGCGGGACGTAAACTAGAATTTGAAGACATAATTAGATCATGCTGAAATCTGTGGATGCAGTCCTGCTGGATGGATGAACAGCAGCACGATGAGGAAAACTCAGCTCAGTGGATGCAGCATCCTCCAGCAGAGCTGCATAGATACCTGCCCCCACGCTGCCGTTCACCTGGCAGGTAGCAGGACATCAGAGTCATCACAGGTAAGCCTGAACACACAGCTGGATGGTTAGCTACAGCCAAGACTGAGGAATGCAGAGGTGTCTCTAGGTCCAGCATGTATCCACCCATGACTAGAAACACACCTGTATGACACACCTGAACCTGACAGACTCTACCTGGAACCATTTCTTATTCTGAGGGAATAAAAATGACATTTCTTAAAGGTACAGTATGTAAGAGTTACATACATACAGGGTTCCCACTCTTTTCTAGAAGTCATTTTCCAGGACATTTTCAGGACTTTTCCAGCTGCTACAGTACAAGTCAAGTATCACAACATACATACAAAAAACTTCCACCACAAGCTTGGAGACGTGTTCGACAATTGTAGCTTGTATATTTTACAGCAATGAAGTAAAGAGATAGAAGAGACGAAGCAGCGACAAAGCAGCGACGAAGCAGCGACAAAGCAGCGACAAAGCAGCGACAAAGCAGCGACAAAGCAGCGACGAAGCAGCGACGAAGCAGCGACGAAGCAGGGACAAAGCAAAGACGAAGCGGAGACGAAGCAGCGACAAAGCAAAGACGAAGCGGAGACGAAGCAGCGACAAAGCAGCGACAAAGCAGCGACGAAGCAGCGACGAAGCAGCGACGAAGCAGCGACAAAGCAAAGACGAAGTAGAGACAAAGTAGAGACGAAGAAGAGACGAAGCAGCGTCAAAGCAGCAACAAAGCAGAGACAAAGTAGAGACAAAGCGGAAGCGAAGCAGAGACGAAGCAGCGACGAAGCAGCGACAAAGCAGAGACGAAGTGGAGACGAAGCGGAGACGAAGCAGCAACAAAGCAGAGACAAAGTAGAGACGAAGAAGAGACGAAGCAGCGTCAAAGCAGCAACAAAGCAGAGACAAAGTAGAGACGAAGAAGAGACGAAGCAGCGTCAAAGCAGCAACAAAGCAGAGACAAAGTAGAGACAAAGCGGAAGCGAAGCAGAGACGAAGCAGCGACGAAGCAGCGACGAAGCAGCGACAAAGCAGAGACGAAGAGGAGACGAAGCAGCAACAAAGCAGCAACAAAGCAGAGACAAAGTAGAGACGAAGAAGAGACGAAGCAGCGTCAAAGCAGCAACAAAGCAGTCACAAAGTAGAGACAAAGTAGAGATGAAGAAGAGACGAAGCAGCGTCAAAGCAGCAACAAAGCAGAGACAAAGTAGAGACGAAGAAGAGACGAAGCAGCGTCAAAGCAGCAACAAAGCAGTCACAAAGTAGAGACAAAGTAGAGATGAAGAAGAGACGAAGCAGCGTCAAAGCAGCAACAAAGTAGAGACAAAACAAAGGCGAAGCGGAGACGAAGTGGATATAAAGCTGCGACGAAGCTGCGATGGAACGGCGACAAAACTGCAACGTAGTAACGTCGAAGTGCCAACAAAGTGCCTCACGAAGCTGTGACGAAATGGCAACATAGCGGCAATGAAACGGCCATGAAATGGTGACAAAACGGCTACGTAGCGGTGACGGAGCAAAGACGAAGTGGCGTCAAAGGTGAGATGAAATGGCAACATAGCGGCGACAAAGCTGCGATGAAACGGCGATAAAACTGCAACAAAGCTGCGATAAAGCTGCGATGAAACGGCGATGAAATGGTGACGTGGCAGCGAGAAAGCAAGACGATACTGTGAAGAAACTGCAACGTAGCGCCGATGTAGCAGCGACGTAGCTGCGACATAGCGGCAACGAAACAGCGATGTAGCGCCGTCAAAGCAAAGACGAAGCTGCGTCGAAGCTGCAATGTAGCAGCGACGAAAGGGAAAAGATGTTTTCTTTCAAATGACTTCATATTCCAGCACTGTTGTAAATGTACGGTGGCCGTGAGTGGCCAAAATTCTCCCCGACATAAAGATGTTTTCATCTGAGAGTGGATCAGTGGTCTCAGGTGTAGCCATGACAGGACTATGAGGAACTACTTTTAACATCTTTTAAGGCATTACTGATCCCAAGCAAAGCTGGTACAGCAGTTTTAAAGTTAAAAGGGTTCTCACTTCACTCACATTGTTTTGTCCATTTAGGGCTGCCATAGTTAAAATGGCACATATATGGCAGCCTCAATGTGCACCACCCAGGAAGTAGATATACATGACTAATTCTAAGAAAATAAACATATAACAGCTGTTCTAGTGCAGCAATTACACATCAATAGAAACACAGTTTTGAATTATATATAAAAAATTTCTGCCATTGACCTTTTTTTTTTTTTTACATACTGTACCTTTAAAGTAGGATTGGGAATTAACATTCCATCTTGACCCTCTGCTCCGGTGATTCCCAACATGGGGTCCTTCAACCCCCAGGGGGTCCCTGAGGGTTTGAGTGTTGAGTGCCAGTGTGATAAAGCTTTAGATCATGTCCACACAGGCAAGTTCAGGCGTGTCTGCGAAACATCTGGATGCTTCGTTAGTAAAGAACCGGGAGCCTGAGAAGACGAACAAACCAGGTCCCCGAGTGAAGAAGTGTTTGTCCTCAAAATCTGCTGCTAACACAACTTTAAAACATTTATCCACGGTCAAAAATATAAAATCAATTTTGGTCTACACCTTCTGCATCCAATTAGTTTTTGCCCATGAACTGTGGGTTAGGAGGTCAGGGAGCTAGTGGAGGTACAGTAATGGAGTAGTTCATGTCTATTCTCATGACCTGGATTTTTCCAGCAACTGAGCTTTGAAACAACTTATGGCGTGATTTCTGAAGTCACGCGATGACTAGTGTCCCCCACCGGGATTTCGGAACGAGATTTGATTTCCAGCATCCCGAGATTTGGACACAAACAGCGATCTCCAGGTAATGTAGATACTCGGGTTCATTTCTCCTCTCTAGAATGATGTCGGACACTCGTTGAGACCATCTGAGCCCTTCAGTGTGGAAAAAAGCAGGTTTTTAGGGTGAACTTAGACGTGGGGGCCAGTTGCCCCGTACTTATCATATGCTGCTGCGAGGCTAAATATTGGAGCTATCTTGAAAATTCCTTTGTCCATCACTCACACATATGAAAGGACATATGAAAACACACCCCAGGTTCAAAAAAAGAGAAATTCCCCTTTAAGGACGACTATGTCTTCTGGACCTCAGAATGCAAGTAGAGAATGAAAACAGTGCTGTTATTTATAGCTTTAAAAATGTCCAATCATAGCTGTTCTCTCTGCTCTCCTCAGTCTGCGGGTGGGATGCTGACTGGGAGGGAGGAGGGAGGAGGGACCAGGCCTGAATGGCTGAGTTTGATGGGGCTGGTGGGCAGAATGACGGGCAGGGTTCCACAGACATCTGTATGCCGGAGTTTCTGGGTGGATGTTACTGCGGCCAGCAGGGGCGCCTGCAGAGATTTTGCAGAAATGCAGAGAAAACAGCAGGATGACCAGGGGTTTTTAAAGGATAACTTTTGTTCCTTTCCATCTGGACTTTATTTCTAGGAATTTGTACATGTATCTACTCTCTAGTAACATTTCTGCATCACTCTGACTCCTTTGGACGCTAACGTATTCAGATTAGTCGTAGATCGTGAAGGGGGCAGAATGAATGGACCTCTATATATGGCACAATCTGCAGCAAACTTCCTTACTTTCACCAATGCACTGCAAAATCTCAAATTTGACCAAGTATAATTTTCTAATTTCTAGTCAAAATATTTTGTTACACTCAAAATAAGACAAAATTACCTAAAAAAAAAAAAAACATTTCAGTGTGATATAGGAACTTTTTTTAAAGACAAATGCATCTTATTTTAAGTAAGAAGAAGAAAATTTCACTTGTTCCATTGACAGAAATTTTAGCTTATTATGAGCAAATATAATAATGAAATATATATATATTTTTACTTATTTTAAGAGTGGCCAAGTTTTTGTTTTGCTTGTAATAACCAGTTCAGTGTGTGTCGCAAACAAATGACTCATAAAACTTCACTATGACGACTGAAAACCGTTGCTGAAGACGGCCTCAGTCACCCTCAAGTTTAATGTGAACAAGCTAAACAGGGGCAGTGTGGTGTCGGCCCAGTGAGGGCCGGGCTGAGTAGGTGCTGGTGTGAAAGGGGCAGTAGAAACTGGTTGGGGCAGTTCTGGGAGGAGCCTTCCTGGATGAATTTGCATAAGAAATGTCAAGTTAACTAGGCGTGACAGACCTGCGGGGGGCTACGGCAAAAGAGCAATGGCAGAAAATGGAAGGTCTATTATAGTTTTTTTTTATTTTATTATTAGGTTATAAAGATTTTGACATTCAAATATAAGCAAAGCATGCTGCAGCTTGTTAATAGTCCATAAAAGTTGATATAAATGAAAAAACAATTTTGCTGGGGTTGCCAGCTTTTTGTTCAGGGGGGCCATGGCCACCCCTGGCCACCCCTTGGAGGCGCCACTGGCAGCCAGGAAAACAAAGCCTCCAGGATGAGACGCTCAATACTTGCATGTGATTAGGATTTCTCATCAGATCTGCTTTCAGTCCTTCTCTGCGTACAGCTCACGGGTGCATGTTTGTTTCTTAGCTCTCAGATGTATAACAGCATGTTATTCATGTGCTGCCCCTCACATATCCTGAAGAATCTGCTCTGCTGAGAAAATGCTTAGTCATGGCCTGTAAGGTGAAGGCAGAAGTAGCGACGCGAAGGGAGGTGGCAAGAAGCAACGCATCCCGTCTGAACACAACTTCAACCCTGGTTCTGTTCCTGAAACACACCATAATCACGTACATGTGCCATCCTCTAATCCAGAGGTTCTCAAACGTTTTCAGTGTGCACCACCTGAGAAAACATCGAACTCTCCAAGTACCACCATCGTGACCAGCCTGAACATACAGTAGCAAATGCTTATCTCTAGTAGTTATGGACTGTTTACAGAGGAGGCATTAATGAATCAGTTACTCCTAATATGAGAATATGAGAAGAGCATCTTCACAAGTGGGACCAAAAACTCACACCTGCCATCTTTCATTTCTGATCTGTAGTGATGAAAGTATCTTTGTGCTAAGTCTTTATTTAGTTTACACTACATACATTTGTCACTGCACTACACCTGCTGTTTTGTGCTGTTATGTCCAAACAGTACTACATCAGTACTACATCAGTACTACATCAGTACTACATCAGTACTACATCGCATCTCCTGCAAGCACACCGATGCGCGTTCATGAAACTACGGAAGCCGCAGCAGACGAGATCGAGCGTTCTCTTTTTCTTTCTTTCTTTGTTTTAAATCAATATCAACCCCTCTTGGACCCTCTTGTGTTTGTCCCGGTTTGTCTGCAGCTCTGTCGCTCTTAGCACAATGTAAACAGCGAATTTCTTCTTCTACACTTGTATTATTGGCAGAGTAGGCTCTGAACGCCGAGGCTTCCGTAGTTTTGTGAATGCACATATGTGTGCTTTGTGAAAGTAAGATGTAGTACTGTTTAGGCTCTGAAAATATACTAAACCAGGGGTCGGCAACCCGCGGCTCCGGAGCCGCATGCGGCTCTTTAGTCCCTCTGTTGCGGCTCCCTGCATTGGAAAATTAATTAATGACTATTCTACTAAAGTGTATTGTATTTTGGTTGGTTCACTTTAATAATGTGATTCTAAGAGACCAAGACAAATGTCCCCTTGAGAGACAATAAAGTTTCTTATCTTATTCTAAATTTGAGGATTATGATGATCCCTCTGAGGGATTCATGTACAGTTGCGCACTTTTCCCGAGTTCTCCGAGCACTGCAAATGCAGCACGTGAAACAAAATCCAACTCAACTATTAAAATAAAGACATAATTTATATTTTACCATTTTGCAAAGCAGCCCATTGAGTGTCAGGTGCAACAAGCAGGTAACTGCAGTGAAACGGCGAGTAACTGTCCAGTATGCTATGATGCGTCTCACAAACCTTTACGCAGCCAATCAGTGTTAATAACTGCACTTCATGCTCACGTGCCGCTATTGTGCAGCATAGCATGATACAGCCCTATTGAATCAGCAATCACGGAATTAAACATTAAAAACGGAATTAATTACAAACAAAGAATATCACTGAGTGTGGACGTGCCGCGGAGCGCTGAACTTTCCTCCTGGCGCACTGTCCCACGAACGCCTCACAGCGGAGCGTCTCTGTTGCTGTTGCTGCAGTTCTGGCATTTAAAGTGAATAATAAACGAGCAAAAGCTTATTTGTCCACTCCGACCCTGTCATGCTGCGCTTTGATCACTTCTCCAGCAGGTAGGCCGACGATAGAGAAGAAAAGTGTCTGATGCACTGAGCATGTTCAGCGCTGCGTGGGCAGATTCATTTGTTTTCACTGCTGACCAGATTATTTTGCGTAGCTATGTTCATATTTTTGAAACAGTAATTTCATTTTTCGGGTAGCTTACTGCACGCGCCAGTAAAAGGATGACGGCACAGACAGGACAGCGTGTTTGGTTTGCTGCTGGTAGATTATTAAAGCTGCGTATTTTTCCATCCTACATAAATACAACTACTAAAATAGATTTTTTTTTTTTTTTTAAAGTGACCTTCAACCCGACGTCTTTTCTTTTTTTTAGTTTAAAATGTTTTTTTTTTGCTGGATGCAGAAATGTGATTTCGTTTTCTCGTTTTTATGTTAAATGCAACACATTTAACGTTAAAGTTTTATTTAATTATCAATGTTAAAAGTCAGTTGATGCTCCAGTGTTTTCTTTATTGTAGGAAACGGGTCTAAAAGGCTGTTTGGCTGAAACAGGTTGCCGACCGGCTTATTTAAGACTTTTACATTTTAGCGGCTCCAGACAGATTTGTTTTTCGTTTTTTTGGTCTAATATGGCTCTTTGAACATTTTGGGTTGCCGACCCCTGTACTAAATGATGTGGTTTCCAGTAAATTCTGGACGCTACCCACTCAGGACACTTGGATTACATTGGACGAGCAGCATGGAGGAATATTGACAAGTTTTTGTGGACTTTTATGGACTTTTTTGGCTCGGACCCCGGCGAACTCCATTATATGAGATTTTGGGGAAAAGAGAAGCCTTCCTGATCGCCGGCTGCATTTGAGATATTAAAAAAGTGCTCCAGAGTCTTTCTCACCATGAGGGGAAGTGGAAAATAAAGTTACATCATTCTGTGGGTGGAATATTCTTTTAATTGGCTTGTTGCTAGGTGCTTCACCTAGAGCATGATGGCAAGATGGGAGCACACAACAAATCTTAGACGCTCCTTCCCTCCTCTGTGACGGATTGGGAGGATGAAGTAAAGAAGTGACTGAGGATAACCTATACTAACATCTTTAGCTACATGACCAACACCATGGATTGTGATGGTGATGCTACTGTATGCAAAGCATGAAGAGCCCCGAAGCTCCAACAGGCTCAAGAAAAAAGAAAAAGTCCAGAGTGCTCAGAAGGTTCATCCAAAAAAGTGTGGCGATGGTGCTCTTTGGTAAGGGAAACCAAGGTCATCAAAAAAGCAAAGGTCCAAGGCACTCTTCTTAGAATATAAAAAGCCTTTATTGTGGGATGGCTAAAATATTAAAACAAGTTGGTTACAGTCTACGCGTATCGGCCGAAGCCTTCATCAGGGTGTAACACTCTGCACAAACATTCCACTTAAATAGGATGATTAGATTCACCTGCATAGGTAGAACAAAAACAACATGGTTTAGCAGATCAAGACCAGTAGATGGCAATACAGAGTAAAGTTACAAAAATAGTTACAAAAAAGGACTAAAATCAATATCTTCGTTCAGTCCTGGATAAATAGCAGCTTTCATATGATAAATGTAAAAGGTCTCCCTCTGTAAAAGTAATTTAAGTCTGTCACCACCTCTGATATTTCTTTGGATGCTTTCTAGGCCTTCAACCATGAGTAAGCTTGGATTGCTGTTATGGGCTTCAAAAAAGTGTTTAGTCATTGGGTAATCGAAGTTTTCTTTTCTAATTGCATATTTATGCTCTGAAACCCTATCCTTTAAACGGCGCTTGGTGCGGCCTATATAAAAACAACCACAGGTGCAAGACAATCGATAGACCACAAATATGGTGTTGCAATTAATGAATGACTTAATATCATAAACCTTGTTGGTTTTGAACTCACTAAATTGTTTGCATTCTTTGATATTAGCACAGTGTGTGCACGAGCCACATTTATAGGTTCCCTTAACTGGTCGATGAAGCCAAGTTTTTGAGACCAGTGCAGATAAATGACTGGTCACCAGTCTGTCACGTAAAGTAGGTGCCCTGCTGAAAGTAATTTTGGGTGGGACAGGAAAGACCTCTCTTAACAGAGGGTCACTGTTGACTATCTTCCAATTGGATTGCACAATCTTTTTCAAAGCATTAGCACAAGAGCTAAAACGTGTGACCAGGTAAACTTGCTCAGGCTTGGAAGATTTAGGTTTTTTTTTGTCCTTAAGAGTTCCATACGAGGAGTAGATTGGGCTTTATTATAAGCACTCTGAACAGCTCCAGCCTCATAACCTCTTTGTGTAAATCTGTTTGACATAATTTGTGCCTGTTTCTCAAATTCAGGGTCAGAATCACAAATACGTCTCAGACGTTGAAATTGTCCTAAAGGTATGTTGTCCTTCAACCACTTAGGGTGGAAACTATCAGCTCTCAAAATTGTATTTTTATCTGTGGTTTTTCGAAACACTGAAGTGTGAAGTTTACCATACTCATCTTTAGAAATGGTCAAATCCAAAAAAAGTATGCAATTTTGAGAATATTCAATGCAAAGTTTCTGTTTCTGTTGTTGGTATTCAAGAAATCATAAAAGGATAGGAGTTCCTCCTCAGAACCTGTCCAAAACAACAAAATATCATCAATGTACCTTCCCCACCATTTTATCTTGTCCTGATGTCTAATGTGATGAACAACTTCCTTTTCCCATAGTCCCAAAAAAAAGGCCAGCATAATTAGGTGCAAAGCAGGCTCCCATGGCCGTACCTCTGTCTTGAATATGCACCTGATTTTGGAAAAGAAATACATTGTTTTTAAGAATAAATTCAGTGAGCTGTAGGATGAAATCTGAGGGAGGCAAAGCGTCCATAGATCTACTCTGTAAGAAATGTTCTAATGCATTTAGTCCATCATCATGGTTAATGTTTGTGTATAAGGATTCCACATCTAAAGTTAGCAGAAAACAATCAGGAGGAACTCTCATTTGATGAAGTACCTTTAGGACATGAGTAGTATCCTGGATGTGTGAGGGCAGTTGTTGAACAAAAGGCTTGATGTAAAAGTCCACAAACTGAGAAGCAGGCTCAGTAAGAGATCCATTAGATATGATGGGCCTTCCTGGAGGAGATTCTATGTTTTTATGTACTTTAGGAAGCATGTAAAAGGTGGGTATCCTGGGGTGTTCACACCATAAGAAATCATGCTCCTGCTGAGTAATCCACCCTGCTTCCTTCGCTGTAGAGCAACAGGCTCGTTGGGATCGACTGCTTCTGTCTACGTCTGACTTCATTATCATACCAGAGCTGCGTGAGTCATCAGGGCAGGCTTGATTTTGACTCGCAGTTTCAGACTCATAAACAATGTTTGTTTGGTTTTTTTATGTTTTTTTATTTTTCTTGTCATGGTCTCTGTCCGATCCTGCGTCTGTTGTCCGTGTTGACAGCTGTTATCTCCTGAGATGTCACATAGCGCCTGTCACCGAATGTTGATTGTTCGTCTGAGTGAGTGGAGGGGGCGTGGCTTAGCCATAGGTCAATTCAGATATTTCATATTGTCAGTAACCTGATCCTTCTCATTTATGATGTCTGTGATGGTGTCCAAGGCCCACACATCAAATCTTCATCATCCACTGCCCACAACGAGGGTTAACTAATCTAATCGTATTTCGCCAACAGAAAGCATATCAGAGAGGAATCTCCTGCATGAGGGGGTGACCCCGTGTCCTTATTTTGGACACAAGCCACCACCTACATTTAAACTGTGCGTTATATTTAAGTCCTGTTTGGCCCTCTGATACTTGGTGTCATATAGCGCTGTACTGTATGCAGGACTTCTCATATACAGCGTTTACTTTGACTATTGCACTATTGTCCATCAGGACCACTGTAATGTTACATTGTCAAACTCTACCGTAACATTTCCAATCTGTACATTTGTAATCTTCTTCAGTATTTTAACTTAGTGTTTAGATTTCTAGTTATCTGAGCGGATTCCTATATTTTATATTTTTTTATGTTACAGTTTATTATGCACCGTGGCTCTGAGAGGACTGTCATTTCATCTGTGTTGTATGTCTACCATGCAGCACATTTGACAATAAAGTTGAGTTCATGGGTGTCGTGGCTGCCATGAAATTCCTGCCCTGCTTGTACCACAAGAAGGAGTTTGGGTACCATTGGTGGTACATGTACCACGGTTTGAGAATGAAGGCTCTAATCCAGGGGTGTCAAACATAAGGCCTGGGGGCCAAAACCGGCCTGCCAGAGGGTCCAGTCTGGCCCAGGAGGTGAATTATAAAATGTCACATTTAAAACAATAAAACAAACTCTAGTTTCTGATTGGTCCACCAGAGCTTGGAATCTTGGAACGGCGTAAATGTGATGTTAGGTCACAGTCGTTTTTACACTAAATAAGCTGTAAAAATGAAACATCAAGCAGACTCTTCCTTTCCTCCCCGTCCCTTTCTGTGTTCCCAGCCCTGTATCTTTTTCATATTCATAATACAAACATTGCTACAATGAGATTTTTCCTGCCACAGTCTGACCTTGGACAGGACAGAAGACACAAGCAGCAGATGTCCTCCTCTACAGGAGCAGGCCTGGTG
>JALJCO010011050.1:125000-160000 GCA_023101725.1 Atherinomorus stipes | reverse complement strand
TGCTGCAACCACAGACATTTGCATACACCCACAAGGCCTGGCCTGGGGCTGTAACAAAATTATAGCAGTTTCTATTAGAAATGTCTCTGTCCCAGTATTTCATAAGTAGTTCAAATTTACTGCAGGATGAATCTCAGGAAAAAAATGAAAATTTCAGCAACAAAAGCAAGAAGAGGGAGAACGAAGCAGTGGGCGTCTGCACTTCAGCAAAGAAGGACATACATTTGGTTGGCATCAGAGATGTAAATAAATAAAACTTTGAGTGTTGATACAATTCTGCCCATTTATAGTTTGGGAAAATTAGTCATATATATATATATATATATATATGATTATCCCAAACTATATATATATATATATATAGCCCTGCGACAGCGGTCGTCCAGGGTGTACCCCCGCCAAAAGCTGATAGGCCCAGCACCCCCGACCCAACAAGACAGAAAAGAATGAAGAAAAAAAAAATAATAATGGATTAGATTTATATCGCACTTTTTTTCCTATCCAGGAACTCAAAGCGCTCACAGTAGGTCCATTATTCATTCACTCCTCATTCATACGTGGTGATGGCAAGCTACGTATGTAGCTACAGCTGCCCTGGGGCAGACTGACGGAAGCGTGGCTGCCATTTCACGCCTACGGCCCCTCCCACCACCACCGGAACATTCACACACATTCATACAAGGCAAGGGGGTTAAGTGTCTTGCCCAAGGACACAACGACATATGGCTGGGGGATTGGGATCCGAACCGCCGATCCTCCGATCATTGGCCAACCTGCTCTACCACCTAATAAATAAATATATATATATATATATATATATATATATATATATATATATAACCTACACACAACGCACAAAACGTACTCATTATTGTACATTGTACAATAGTGAGTGAGAAAAGGGCATCCAAGAGCAAATCCGCTCTGTTGTATCTGAGTCTGTTGTAAGCAGTGTTCAGTAAGACAAGATCACAATTGACCTATGGCTAAGCCCCGCCCCCTCCACTCACTCGGACAAACAACATTCGGTGACAGGCGCTATGTGACATCTCGGGAGATGACAGCTGTCAACACGGACAGCAGACGCGTGATCAGACAGAGAGACCATGACAAGATAAATTAAAAAACATAAAAACAAAACAAACAAACAAAAAGAAATTGTTCAGAAGTCTTAAACTGGGAGTAGAAATCAGCCTGTGAATCTCTGGATGTGACTCGTGTCGCTCCCTCAGTTTCTTGCACAAACTGCTGCACGGCTGCTGCTGTTGTGCCAAAAAGTGATCATCTGACAAAAACTGATCAAACAGCCACGGAAGCGGAGCAGTCTGGCTGCAGCTTGGAAGCCAGAGGCGTGTCGTTATCCACGTTACCACACGACACCTGTACTACACGACAGCGTCTTATGTACCGTTACCACGTACCAAAACTAGCATGTTTAGCTAGCGTTAGCCAACTTAAACTAACGTTAGGGAAGGTAACTTCATATTTCTTTCAAGCAAAGTGACAACATGTTGCCTCAAATACGATGTTCCCTTACCTTAGAACAGATGTAGACATCCTTGTTCATTTTATCCACGTTCAGTTGATGTTGAGGTCTGCCGCATAACTTTGGCTTGATGTGACTTGGTAAAAGGCAAAAAATACACCCTGTCACCCAGCCTCTCGGGATACCTAGTATCGGAGTTGCATGTACCCCGTGCACACTGTTTGACCATTTTAAACTAAAAAGAACACATAAAAACGAACAAAAACGGACTAACTTCAATGCATTTCAATGGACGTTCAAGCAGAGAATGTCCGAGTGTATGGGATAGCTGTGCGCACTGTGATTGGCTCATCGCGTTTGGGGGCGTGGTTTAGCCATAGGTCAATTATGAGCAGTTTGATAGATGACATCACCACAACCAATGATTAGGAGTACAGCTTTATTGGCCATTTTCTTACACACACTAAATGAGAAGCAGTTACAAGAGCGAAGATGATTAATTTAAGTAAATATGAGTTTTAAAAGTAAGTTCCAGCCATATGCGAAGATATATAAACTTTTGAACTTTATGCAATGGTACGCCATCCTTACAATCTATTACACATAAACCAGAGTTACATTTCAGTTTTTCAGATTTATTGGGAAGGGGTTTGTTACCTGATAACCATTTCTGAACAGAGGTAACTTCAGACCAAAGAGAAGACTGGATTTGTGGTCAATCAGAATGGGATGCATATATGACAGTATTATCAGCATAAAGTTGAATATGACATTTAGCTAGACATGATGGGAAATTATTTACAAAGATCTCACTGTATCTTATCTTATCGTAATAAGATGCAGGTAATAGAAGGTCAAGAGTTGACCCCTGAGGGACTTAACTTTGTATAATGAGGAAATCAGATTGAGATCCATTTAAGGCAACACTGTTTTCTATTGTGAAGATAAGAGCTGAACCAACGGACTGCATTGAGAGACACAGCAATGTTATACATTGCTCGGCTTGAATGCGGAGGACCGGGGTTCGAGTCCCTGACCATGGGCCCCTGAGCAAGGTCTTTAACACCCACTAAAAGCTCCCTGGGTGCTTTAATTTGCAGTACACTGCTCTCTGTTGAATACAGAGATTGGTAAGATTCCCAGCCCAAATTTCCCCCTGGGGAGCAAAATAACATACAGCTGTTTGAAAAAGCTATTGCCCCCTTCCTAATTTCTTACTTTTTTGCATGTTAGTCACATTTAAATGTTTCAGATCATCAAACAAATTTAAATGTGAGTCAAAGGTAACACAAGTAAACAGAAAATCCAGTTTTTAAATAAAGATTTTTCTTAGTAAGAGGGGAAAAAATCCAAACTTAAAGGCCCTGCGTGAAAAAGTGATAACTGATTTGGCCACCTTTAGCAGCAACAACTGCATCAAGCGTTTGTGCTAACTGGCAGTGAGTCTTCTACAGCGCTGTGGAGGAATTTTGTTCCACTCATCTTTGCAGAATTGTTGTAATTCAGCCACATTGGAGGCTTTTCCAGCATGAACCGCCTTTTTAAGGTCATGCCACAGCATCTCAATGGGATTCAGGTGGGGGCTTTGACTAGGCCACTCCAAAGTCTTCATGTTGTTGTTCTTAAGCCATTCAGAGGTGGACTTGCTGGTGTGTTCTGGATCATTGTTCTGCTGCAGAACCCAAGTGCGCTTCAGCTTGAGGTCACCAACAGATGGCCGGACGTTCTCCTTCAGGATTTTTTGGTAGAAGCAGAATTCATGGTTCCATTTACCACAGCAAGTCTTCCAGGTCCTGAAGCAGCAAAACAGCCCCAGACCATCACACTACCACCACCATATTTTACTGTTGCTATGATGTTCCTTTTCTGAAATGCCGTGTTACTTTTACGCCAGATGTAATGGGACCTCCACCTTCCAGAAAGTTCCACTTTTGTCTCGTCAGTCCACAGAGTATTTTCCCAAAAGTCTTGGGGATCATCACGATGCTTTCTGGCTAAACTGAGACGAGCCTTTATGTTCTTTTTGCTCAGCAGTGGTTTTGGTCTTGGAACTCTGCCATGCAGCCATTTTTGCCCCCCAGTCTCTTTCTGATGGGGGAGTCATGAACACTGACCTTCATTGAGGCAAGTGAGGCCTGCAGTTCTTGGATGTTGTTCTGGGGTCTTTTGTGACCTCTTGGATGAGTCGTCGCTGTGCTCTTGGGGTCATTTTGGTCGGCCGGCCCCTCCTGGGAAGGTTCACCACTGTTCCATGTTTTCACCATTTGTGGATAATGGTTCTCACTGTGGTTCGCTGGAGTCCCAAAGCTTTAGAAATGCCTTTGGAACCTTTTCCAGACTCATAGATCTCAATTACTTTGTTTCTCATTTTTTACTGAATTTTTTTTGGTTAGTTTAGCTTTTGAGGATCTTTTTTGTCTACTAAACTTTGTCAGGCAGGTCTTATTTAAGTGATTTCTTGATTGACAACAGGTGTGGCAGTAATCCAGCCTTGGTGTGGCTTGAGAAATTGAACTCAGCTTTCCAAAGATGTGATAAACCACAGTTAATTTATGTTTTAACAGAGGGGGCAATCACTTTTTTACACAGTACCATGGAGGTTTGGATCCCCCCCCCCCCCCCCCCCACTAATAAAAATCCTCATTGAAAAACTGCTTTTTCTGTTTACTTGTTATCTTTGACTCACATTAAAATTTGTTTGATGATCTGAAACATTTACTGTAAGTGTGACTAACATGCAAAAAAGTAAGAAATAAGGAAGGGTGGAAAAACTTTTTCACACAGCTGTATAAAAAAAAATATATATTTATGACAATAATTGTATCATGAACAAGTATAAAAACCCTGGTCTGGACTCATTCTGTCCAGTAGCTGTAGAATTTATTAAAATTTATTGAGGTCTGAACTTGCAGTTGTGTCTTTCTGGTGCATTCTCACATTGGCAGGTTGAAAATGTCTTTCTGATGTTATGTTGTTGTAGGAGCAGCAACTGGAGACACTTGTAGTGGGAGACATTGTGGCAGCTCCGTACCGAGACCACAGCACATGGAACAGGGCCAGGGTGCTGGGCGTCCTTCCTTCCGGACTGGTGGACCTTTACTATGTAGACTTTGGTGACAATGGAGAGTTACCCAGAGACAGCCTCCGCTGCATGAGGTGAGGGATGTCACAAAGGAGGAGAAACACTGTTATTGGGCCACACATTAGCTTCTTTTCTTTGGCTGACTACAGTTGTAAAAATCTAAGATGACGAGCTGCAACAGCCGGTTGTCACTAAAGCCTGCCGCACACGAGAGCTTCCTGCTGAGCTAAAAGTCTCTCGAGGCAGTTTGCTCAGCAGATAGGGGGCGGTCATCGTGTGCGCCTGATTTTTGGTGAGTTTTCTGCCTCACGAGGCCTTGGGGTGAAAATCAAACACGTTTTTTTTTGATATTTTTCACCTCGCGAGGCGGGGGGGTGGGGGGGTCCCCGGCTCTCTGCCTCCCGCCTCCCCCCCCCCCCTGTCTCGGTTGCCGCCGCGCCCGCTCTCCGCCGCGGGTTTCTCCCGGGTTGCCCCGGGGGGGGGGGGGAGGTGGGGGGGGGGGCGGGGGGCCCGGTGGCCCCCCCCTGGTACTTGGGTGGGGGGGGGGGGGGGGGTGAGGCGGGTATGGTGTGTGTGGGTGCCTGTGGGGGTGTGGGGAGGGGAGGGGGGGGGGGGGTGGGGGATTGGGGTGGGGGGGGGGGGGGGAGTTGGGGGGGTTGGGTGGGGGTTGGGGGGCGGGGGGGGGGGCGGGGAGGGGGGAGGGGGGGGAGGGGGGGGGGGCCGGGGGGGGGGGGGGGGGGGGGGGGGGGGGGGGGGGGGGGGGGGGGTGGGGGGTGGGGGGGGGGGAGTGTGTGGGGCTGTGCGGGGGGGGGGGGGGGGGGGGGTGGGGGGGGGGGGGGGGGGCTGGGGGGGGGGGGGGGGGGCGGGAGGCCAATATACAAAAGAGGAGGGGGGGGGGGGGGGTGGGGGGGGGGGGGGGGGGGGGGGGTAGTGGGTTGTTTTGTGAGGGGTAGGGGGGGGGTAAAATAGAGGGGGGGGGGAAGGGGGAAAAAAAAAAAAAAAACTAGCAGCTCCGTGTGCGCTCAACTTGGGGTGTCTGCTGAGGGCAGGCCCCCCCCCCCCCCCCCCCCCCCCCCCCCCCCCCCCCCCCCCCCCCCTCCCCGCACCCTCCCCCGCCCCCACCCGCGCCCCCGCGCCCCCTCTGCCCCCCCCCCACGCCCGGGCGGCGGCCCGCCCCCCCCCCCCCCCCTCCCCCCGGGGCCCCGGGGGGCTAAGGGCAGGTAATGCCCCTCCCCCCCCTCCATCCAGGAGACACCCCCCCCCCCCCCCCCCCCCCCCCCCCCCCCCCCCCCCCCCCCCCCCACACACCCCAAAATTTTTGGGGTTTGGGTGTGAATCAAGCGTGCGGGGGGAGGGAAGGCAACAAAACTTCCTTTGCAAAAAAAAAAAAAAAAAAAAAAAAAAGATCTAGCGACCAATCAAAATGCGTCCGCAGACCACATGATTTCAAGATGGCAGCTCGCGGTGACGTAGTCCTTTGCATTATATAGGATGAATTTCTGGAAATACGGCGAGACTCTACCTGCTTATATGATGTTTCATCGGACTTCAAAAACATCCATCCAAATATCATCTCTATCTAAGTTTCATTCATTTTTCTTACATGACTTCTTCTTCTTTCGAGTTTAATGGCGGCTGGCGAACTCAAAGGTGCACTACCGCCACCAACTGGTTTGATTATACTATAACACAGTATGCCACATACAATTTACTTCATAAAACGACTAAATGAATAAAAATTAAATACAATAACACAATTCAGTATCTAACAAAACGGTCCTCAAAACTTTTCTATCTTCAGTCTTTGGATCTTTTTGCAAAATATCAATCAAGTCTTCCAACGTGATGACAGAGGGCTGCCATCTTGAAATCATGTGATCTGCGGGCACGTTTTGATTGGTCGCTAGATCTTCTGCCCTCAGCAGACAGCTCAAGTTGAGCGCACACGGAGAGTTTTTCGCCTCGCGAGGTAAAAAATATCAAACGTGTTTGATTTTCACCTCAAGGCCTCGTGAGGCAGAAAACTCACCAAAAATCAGGCGCACAGGATGAGCTATCTGCTGAGCAAACGGCCTCGAGGGACTTTTAGCTCAGCAGGAAGGTCTCGTGTGCGGCAGGCAAAGTCGGACTACTCAGTCGGACAAAGAGAACTGAGTGAAAACCAGTTCCTGTACTAGGCTCTTCCAGGCTCGAGCTAAACAGATTAAACAAAGTGATATTAATTCTCCGAGCATTGTGGGACATATTAGAAACATTAAACACTACTTATGCACCTGAAAAATGATTACATTGATGAATCTACTCTTATAAGTCTTTCTTCCCGATTGACTTTGAGCCAAACTCTTCACAGCCGTCGCCTGCAGTGCAAGATCAAGCTGCTAGTTATTACAAAGAATCAACTTAAGACAACGTGCTCCAACTTAATCTAACGGCAAAAGAAAATAAATCACAGCGAATGACTGAAAGGTGACGGTCAACGAAAAATTGCAGCGACCAATTCACCCGCTCTTCCTACACACAAACAATCACAGGTGTCCCAAGTAAATTGGAGTAACACCGCCCTTTACCCATGGGACCAACCTAACAATAATCACTGTGATCAAAACAAATACAAACTAACAATAAACAAACAAAACAATCAATCTATAGCTACAAAATTTAATACAAACAATTCATGGCTCCTACACGAGGTCTGTTCGTCCTAGAGCTCAGTATGTTAACATGGGATTGTGAAGGGTTTCACTTCCACACGTATTTTCATGAATCCCCCACAGCTGGTGTCATGTCTCGGGTCCGTGAGAAAGTTCTGGTTAATGCAGCTATCGCTAGCTGGCATGCTCAACGACCTGGCTTAGTGTTTATAAGTTAAGCTACACTGGTATTAATGCTACAGGTTTTCCATAAGAGCTAGAAACAAACACAGAAACATCAGTAAATGTCAGACTAACCTTTTACTGGCACCCTATTGAAGTCCTCATACTCAAACTTCTTCAGGACCAGCTTTTTGTTCAGGGTCTAACTCTGGTTCCAAAAGGTACCGTTCCTGTCTGGGGTTTACCACTGTTATGCTACAGTCAGCTATTTCATGAGGAAACACTGAGCTGTCAATCCTCTCAGCAATGGCCCACTGATGGGCGGAACCAGCTGCTGCTCTGCTCTCTCTCCAGCACCACCCAGTTTGCAGTTTAAAAGCTGCTACATTTAAACTGAGGACTGATGTGACCGGGGCTCTTACTTTTCATTCCGATATCAGAAAATTGTCTCAGATTGGCAATAAAGGGCATAATGTGGGACTGTTCAATAAATTGATTCAAGCTAACGTGTCAATAATTGGGCTATACTGAGCCTGATCTATTTTCACCTATTCCATGGCAATTGCTCTTAAGACAAATGCTCACATCGCTAACAGAAAAAGAGACAAATGCTCACAAATTGTTTCTTTTTTATGAAATGGGTGTTTCCCATCCTTAAATGTGATTGGCTGAGCCACGTTCCATGCAGTGATATAATACAGTCTAACCTTCACCTAGACATGGTAAGCAGCAAAAAAAATTTCCCTTTTCCAGTGTAAGCGGACATAGCGTTGTCTGGCAATCATGCTAGCAACCACCTGCTCTGCCCTCAACCTACTCGTTGGATTACATTTGTTTCAAGACTTGTGACTAGAGGCACGGCAGATTATGTGTCCAAATGTACACGCTATTCCATAGGGATCATGCTATTTTGTAGGGGTGTCCAAATGTCCAGAAAAAAAGTAGTGCACTCGAAATTACCCACAACGCATCTTAAAAACTAGTCAGCTTCGATGGTCCCTAAATGGGTCAATATAGACCACAATGTGTAGTCTATGGACCCCAGGAAGAATAGCCACTGCTCCAGTGGCTAATGGGATCCTACCAAATAAACAAATGTGTTGTGGTCAGGAGCAGTGAACGGTGCGAGGTGCTGGAAACATTCGGTCTCATTCATGAAACGTTAGTAAATTTACGAACAGATTTATTTATATAGGCCTACTCCACTAAACACTTACTCCGGATTCAGGAACATATGAAATTGTGTTCGGGTAACTCAGATTTGATCATAAACACGTGTGTAGATTAGATCATGAATGCCAAACGATCGTAAATTGACAGCATGCCCCCGGTAATCAATTGTTAGCATAACTCTCTGTCCATGAATCAGCAATGAGCTCCATAAAAGGAGGGTCAGATTGACACCTCCGGCTTACCTGTCAGTCACGCACAATCAGAGAGAGAGAAAGAGCGCAAAAGACTAACTTACCTGAAGCAGAGATAGAAATTATTTTGAGTGAAGTTGGATTAAAAGGAATAGAAGCAAGACCAAGAAATGAAACTTGCGACTGCCGCGACTGGTGCTTCAGGTAACTGCAGCCACGAGCTGAGCTGTCACGGGAGTGTGCACAAACTGAAGCTATAATGTTGTTTACTACGCTTTTTCTTCGTAGTTACACTTTTTAGTGTCTTTCAGTTGATCTGGATCGTTTGCTGACGGCAGAAGAATCCATAACTATCGCTTACAGTGTTTGAATATACTGCGACCATCTTCTTCTGTCTCAAAACTGTCGGGGATGCGGACGCAGCGTCGTTTGACGTTACAATTGAGGGCAGCGCGGGAAAGTTGGCCACCGAATTGCAGCGCATTTTGCAGCACACAGCCTGTTGAAGGCAATGGAGAGACGTGGGTGGAAAACGTTCTTTTCGGTATTTAGTGCTTCATCACCCATTAGCATAAAAAAAAAAATGGACATCCATGTTTTTTTGGGGGTTTTTTTTTTTCACTTTATTTTTATGATTTTTATTTTTATTTTTATACCATTTGTAGGTATAATGAAAAGGTCATTCTTTCCACGTTTTGAATGTTGGTAACAATATCAATCCAGTCTGTCCCTGCTGGAGGTGTGGCCTGTAACCATTTGCGGGTTATAACTTTCTTGCTAGCTGCTAATAATATTTTTAAAAGATATTTGTCCCGCCCCGGTAAATTGGGTGGGATATTTCCCAGATAAATTGTAGTAAAGGAACAGCAGATCTTATTGCCAAAAATACTTTGGATCATTGGTATGATCTCTTGCAAGTATGACTGAACAGTCGGGCAACTCCACAAAATATGGAAGTAGTCTGCCAGCTCTTCTCCACATTTCCTCCAACACAGACCCCTGGTTGTCTCCCTGGACTGCACACATTGTAGTTTAGGAGTAATGAAATATCTAACCAAATTCCGCCAGCAGAAATCTCTCCAAAGACCAGAATTAGTGGAAGTTGACTGTACAATGCACATATGCAACCACTCCTCCTCTGTAATGACAGACCCAGATTCTTTCTCCCACTTTAATCTAATCTTATCCGTTGAAATGAAATGAAATGAAATGAAAATGAAATGAAATGAATGAAATGAAATGAAATGAAATGAAAAATGAAATGAAAAATACTTTATTCATCCCCGAAGGGAAATTCAGTATTGTAAAAGCTCACTTTTTTTTTTTTTTTTTTTTTTTTTTGAGTGTTTCTTATTCAAATGAATATGAGAGTACAATCTTGAAACAAGTTTCTTATGGTCTTTATTTTTGTACATGTCAATAAAGATGTCAGTTAAGTTAGGTTCACATTCCTCTGTTGGTTTTATCTCTTCGTTAAAATATGACCTGGTTTGAAGATACCTAAAGAAATCTGACTTATCCAGCCCGTATGTATCTGAAATTTTCTTAAAACTATTTGATTCCCCCTTCAGGGAAACTGAACAGTAGGAAGTAATTCCTTTTTTATGCCAGTGTTCGAACATCTCATCAATCTTTGCAGGCTTGAAGTCGGGATCAAAGGCAACCCATCTCAACAGTTTAGACCGTCTTTCAAGTAGTGGTCATTTTCATTCCTTAAACCAGATTTGTAAACGTACTTTAGACCATTGATTCAGGTCATTGGAGTGTTGCACATATAATCTACTACTACCGAGTAAAGATTGTAACTGTATACTTAATTGTGAAATTTCCAGATCCTTCCATTTTGCGGTCGAATTTAAATCACAACAGCATGCAAGTGGTCTTAATTGTGCTGCCTTATAGTTGTCTGCAAAGCTTGGTAGGGATCTACCTCCTTTCTCTTTTGGCAGCTGCAGGGGTTTTGAATTGGATTCTTGGCCTTGTCCCTGCCCATATGAATCTTGAAATCCACTTATCCCATTCATTAAATTGCTTTGGTGTAACCCTTACTGGCAGGGATTGAAAAAGATATAAGAATCTAGGAAGTGGTTCATTTTTATTATTTCTATCCTATTGTGCATGTCTAAAGGAAGTTGAGACCATCGGTCAATGTCAGACTTGATACGTCTACTTATGGGGCCATAGTTCCTTTCATTTATTTTGGAAAGATCTTTAGTGATTGTATCCCCCAGGTACTTAGTTTCCTTTGAGTTCTACTTAAAATTATAATGATTTAATATGCTTTTCTGGGGGGTGTAATTATAACTTAAAATTTGGGTTTTCTGCAGATTTGATTTATAACCCGAGTAGGTACCAAAGTCTATTAGTGTGGACATTACCTTGGGGATACTAGCCTCTAGCTCTATAATAAGCAGGAGGACGTCATCCGCATACAGACAAATCTTTTGTTCCAAACCCCTAACCGCTATTCCTTTTATCAACGGATCATCCCTAATTGATTGTGCTAAGGGTTTAATAAATAGGGAGAAAAGTGCCGGGCTAAGAGGACAACCTTGACGGCAGCCTCGCTCTAACTCAATGGGCAGTGACAGATGCCCATTAATTTTTATTCTGGCACTTGGAGAGAGGTATAGAGTTTTAAAGCATCTAATAGTCATCTTTAAATCCGAATCTTCTCAGCGCTAGATACAGATACTCCCAACGAACGGAGTTGAACGCCTTTTCGGCATCTAGACTGAGTACTGTAACTTATTCCTCTTATTAGTCACTTGGTCAAGCACATGCAGCACCCGTCTAATGCTGTCCTGTGTCTCTCTGCCGCTCACAAAACCAGTTTGATCTGAATCCACCAGATCTGGGATTATATGTTCTAGCCTCTTTGCCAGTATTGACGCATACAACTTATAATCTATATTCAGAACAGAAATAGGTCTATATGCACTGCATTCTTTTTTATCCTTTCCCTCCTTATGAATAATTGAAATTATTGCTTCCCTCCATGTTCTTGGTGGATCTCCTTTATGAAGTGTGTGGTTAAAGCAGTTCAGAAGTATGGGTACTATTTGATCCTTAAAGGTCTTATACCATTCTGCTGGAAAGCCATCTGTTCCAGGTGCTTTGTTGGGCTTCAGGTCAGAGATTGCCTTTTCTAGTTCCTCCTTTGTAATATCTGCAATTAGGGCTTTGTTCTGGTTTTCACCTATTGAGGGCAAGTCTAAAGATTCTAAAAATGTATTTATGTCCAGAGGGCTAGTTGTGTTTGGGTCCCTGTATAGTTCCCTATAATAGTTTTCAAAAATTTGTTGTATGTCCTCTAATTTCTGGCAGACCTTGTTAGTCCTAGGGTTTCTTATTTCAAATATGGAGCTCTCTGCCTGTTGTTTTCTTAGCCTCCATGCAAGTAGCTTTGAAGCCCTGGGGCCATTCTCATAATATCTCTGCTTGATAAACTTTGCTTTTTTCTCCAGTTCCTTCTCATAGAGTCTGTTTAACTCCTTTTTAATTTTGATAATTTTATTGAGGGTTTGAGGATCTTTCCCTTCCACATGTTCTTTCTCCAACATTTTGAGATTTTCTTGTAAATTAGATAGCAGTTTTTCTCTTTCCTTTTTCTTATGTAATGTAAAAAATAAAAAGGACATCCATGTTTGTTTCTTTTTTAAATTCCTGCCACTAGTCCCTTAAAAAAACACATTTTATTTTAATCAATTCATCAAGTAGCAGTGGTGTGACAGGGACAGGCAAATCAAAAGCCTGGAAGGAATAACAGACGCAGTTCATGCAGTCTCTGCTGTCCCCATGCCAGAGGTAAAAAGAAACATATTAGTGCGCACAGAAAAAAAGTTGTTAAACGAGCGCATGGCAGGATTTATTAGAGCGCTTTGTCAGGAATTATCCCTGACTAAATGTTGTAGCCTATATTTCTGATCGTTTGTCACATCTAGGATATGCCTCATCTCGGGTGCAATTTCTGGAAATAGATAAATAAATAAAAGCCGGGGGT
Organism: Atherinomorus stipes; assembly: GCA_023101725.1. Taxonomy (NCBI): domain Eukaryota; kingdom Metazoa; phylum Chordata; class Actinopteri; order Atheriniformes; family Atherinidae; genus Atherinomorus; species Atherinomorus stipes. The sequence goes on along the minus strand of JALJCO010011050.1, from coordinate 147,252 downwards.
ATTAACATTTTTAATCAGAAAAATGACCACATCAAGCTTTTGTTCCATGTTTGTTTACTTTTTTGGAGTGTCGTCCCCCTCCCCCCCCTGCGGGAAACAACCGCGTGCTGTTAACTTACTTTCACTTTCAGCTGCCGCACTTTACTGCTGTATTTCCATTTGTGGAGGTGTCTTCTATCGATCACCGATCACTTTTTCCACAAACTTTCCTCCTTCATCCAACTCCTAAACTGCTTCAAGTACGACCGGTCGCCATGTTCTCACACCCCGCAGCAGAATCCATCATACTTCTTGGGCTAACAGCCGTTAGCAACCACTAACACAGGAAGCATCATAGAATCGCATCACTTCCTGGTAGGTTTTTTTTTAAGCTTGTCTGACACCGCCATCTGCTGGATTAGATGAAAACTACCGAAAAAAATTATCATGAGCCCTTGGTACTCTCTGACAAGCTCCGCCAGAGATTAAAATAGCTTCGCCGATTAAAACCCTAATTAACGTGGAAACGCGTGATTGGCAGTTGACGTTCGGATTTGAAGTAATGTGGAAACACGTGAATGGCAGCCAGTGAGTTAAATATTAGACAAAGATAACACAAGTGAACAGAAAATGCAGTTTTTAAATGAAGATTTTTATCAGTAAGAGATGGTGGGGGGTCCAAACCTCCATGGCCCTGTGTAAAAAAGTGATTGCCCCCCCTGTTAAAACATAAATTAACTGTGGTTTATCACATCTTTGGAAAGCTGAGTTCAATTTCTCTAGCCACACTAAGGCCTGATTACTGCCACACCTGTTCACAATCAAGAAATCACTTAAATAGGACCTGCCTGACAAATTTAAGTAGACCAAAAAGATCCTCCAAAGCTAGACATCATGCTGCGATCCAAAGAAATTCAGGAAAAAATGAGAAAGTCATTGAGATCTATCAGTCTGGAAAAGGTTCCAAAGCCATTTCTAAAGCTTTGGGACTCCAGAGAACCACAGTGAGAACCATTATCCACAAATGGTGAAAACATGGAACAGTGGTGAACCTTCCCAGGAGGGGCCGGCCGACCAAAATGACCCCAAGAGCACAGCGACGACTCATCCAAGAGGTCACAAAGGACCCCAGAACAACATCCAAGAACTGCAGGCCTCACTTGCCTCAATGAAGGTCAGTGTTCATGACTCCCCCATCAGAAAGAGACTGGGGGGCAAAAATGGCTGCATGGCAGAGTTCCAAGACCAAAACCACGCAGAAAAAGAACATAAAGGCTCGTCTCAGTTTAGCCAGAAAGCATCTTGATGATCCCCAAGACTTTTGGGAAAATACTCTGTGGACTGACGAGACAAAAGTGGAACTTTCTGGAAGGTGGAGGTCCCATTACATCTGGCGTAAAAGTAACACGGCATTTCAGAAAAGGAACATCATAGCAACAGTATGGTATGTTGGTATGGTAACTCTTCCGCGATGATGGCGCCACTGTGTTTGGTTGGAGCTGCTCGCGATTACACAATGTCCCTTTAAAAAAGGCGGTTCATGCTGGAAAAGCCTCCAATGTGGCTGAATTACAACAATTCTGCAAAGATGAGTGGAACAAAATTCCTCCACAGCGCTGGAGAAGACTCACTGCCAGTTATCACAAACGGTTGATTGCAGTCGTTGCTTCTAAGGGCGGCCCAACCAGTTATTAGGTTTACGGGGCAATCACTTTTTCACACAGGGCCATGTGGGTTTGGACCCCCCCCTAACAATAAAAATCTCCGTTTAAAAACTGCATTTTTTGTTTACTTGTGTTATCTTTGCCTCACTTTTAAATTTGTTTGATGATCTGAAACATTTAAGTGCGACTAACGTGCAAAAAGTAAGAGATCAGAAAGGGGGCAAACACTTTTTCACACAACTGTAACGAGAGAGACGGGGCAACCTCTTTATAAGACATTATCTGCAGCAAAACTCCTTCATTTCATCAATACTTTAAGTAGGACGAATGAATGAATGAGTACTATTGTCCTGTGAGTTCAGAGTTTCGCAGATGGTGTTTTTGTTGTCTGGGTAGCAGCTGTTCTTCTTAGCTGTACTACGGAAGCGCACATCGGGAATGCGTGGCCTCAAAAAGTGTGTAGAACACCCTGATAACTAACGGAAAGCTAAATCTGGACTCACGGGACAATAGTACTTGTTCGTTCGTTCATTGTCCTTAAAGTATTGGTGAAAATCCAGGAGTTCCAGTTCCAGAAAACAGGACAGCAACCTAGCAAAACAACGTGTTTGCAAGGACTATTGTTATTAGCTGTTGTTAGCTGGCAATGAAGTTCACACAGACCACATGAAAAATGTGAATTACACCACGGCAGCTTTCCCCTACATCTATATCAACCAATACTGCGTGTTCAGCTGATTTAATGCAACAAAAATTAGTCAAAAGTGTAAATAAATGTAACATCACAGGAGCTTCTACTACTGCTAACACCGGGCGCCATAATCATTAAAGCTGAGCTCTCTGACCTCGAGACTTTCTACGTGGGATTCAGAATTTCTGACTTCTGACTTCAAATGGAAAGCAGCATAAAAATCCCCCGTTTCACTGATTTACATTTGAATAGCACACAGCATTGTCATGTACATGTTCACACCTCCCCTACACCAGGAAAAGGGTTCGTTGGGGGCACCTACCAAAGAGGGCCCGTGTCAGGCCTCATCCATACAAAGACAAACTGTGGCCTAAATTCTCAAAGGTTTCACCAAACCAGCAAATGATCTTTTTTTTTTATCAAGGCTTCAGAGTGGAAAGATTTTAAAACACCGGTTTAACCTTTAAGCTCTGCCTGCAGTTTTCTTTACATGCTTGCGTCATGCTTGCGTCATAGCTTCACCTCTTCTAAAACACGCATGCGCTACACTCGGCACCATACACCATACATACACCATACATACAGATTTCTGCGTATGCCCGATGTTTTGTCGCCTGTTTTTGCCTATTTTTGCTTCAGCAACATTTACAGGCATTCATTTTCAGCATTTCCATGCGTTCATGTGCTTGATCACATTTATTTTTACGCCCCCGTCTTCAAGGCGAGCATTCTTGAAAATATGTGTTTGTGCTCGTTTTGTCGTTTTGTGGACAAGGTCTCAATTTCTTGGCAGTTTTTAGTATTGCCGGTAAATTCTCATGTTCAGTCAAAAGCCTGAATTTCCATGGAAATCTACAGTGCTGCTTATGGACAGCCTATGAAGTTCTGCACAGTGACTCATTAATTTGAGTCAGGTGTCTTGGAGTAGGGAGGCATAGAAATCCTGCAGGATTGTGAGGACAGGAGCTAGACACCCTGTAGTGGCATCTGTGATGATGCTTCCACCTGTGATAAAATTTCACAAGTGTTGGCTTTATTTTCATACCAAGATGGTTTACGCAGAGTTTGACATTTTAGAGAAAAGTCTGTTCTTTTTGGGTAATTTTCCACTAGAAACTTGAAAATAATTGGAACGTAAGAGGTTAACAAAACAACACTAGTACCTGGGATTTTTTATATGCAGGCCAAAATGCAAAAAACAAAAAAAAACGGCAGAAACATTGTTTTATCAAAAAAACAGACTACTTTTAGCTAGTTTTGTTTGCTGCTCTCATCTTAATGTTTTTTTTTCTGCTTGTAACGTGATTGTGGTCTCTGAAAAGACTGATGCTGTGTGATGATGCTGCTTTCATAGTGCATGTTTCTCTGTTGTAGATTGAAATGTTGAAAGCTAAGTCATTAACAGCCTTTGCCTCTGCTGCATTAAAATTTCAGGAGTGACTTCCTCAGCTTACCATTTCAGGCGATTGAGTGTAGCTTGGCAGGAGTGAGGTCAAAAGGTAAAGGCTTTGTCTTGATGATGATTTACTCATGACTGACAACAAAATTAACTTAATTCATTGGATGTTTGACTCGTAACTCATTTCCATTATTCCTCTGACTGGGTTTTGTTGCCATTTTCAGGAGATGTGTGGACCGAGGCGGCCCTTGATGACTTTGAACGGATGACATATTGCGCCTCCTGGAGACCCCTGCAGGCAAAGCTCTGCAGTTACTCCCACTCTGGGATCTCCTCCTGGCCCAGTGTCAAGTTGTATGACAGCAGTGACGGAAAGGTAACACAATCATTTTATTAATCCAGACGTGTGTTTCTTTCTACACCTCTTATTAGAAGAACCTCATCAAATCTTCTCTCTTCAGACTGTGGACATCGGTGAGGAACTCATAAGGCTGGGCCACGCTGTAGGCTTCCAGGAAATGTTGAATGGGAAGACTGAAGAGGACAAACTGGGTTGTCTGCAAAGGATGCTAGTGAGTTCCTTCCAAAGGTGGCAGCTGAACACATTTTCTTGTAGAAAAGTAGATTATCACAAATGTGGTGGTTGTTCAAGTGAAATCTAAATGGAACTGGGCCAGAACCCGTTGGCCCTCAGCATTTTGGTTTGCCATCATGGGACATTTAACCCTCTAGGCGCCAGAGTTTATTTAGGAAAATATTCCATTTGGACTTTAAGATTTCCAAATGCTGTAGCTTGGAGGTGGTGAGAGATAGATCCATAATGTAAATGAGAAAAATATTCATTATGACCTAAAGTTTATGATGGGAGTAAATTTACACATGTAATTTGCATATTGTGATGTCATCAGGTAGCGGCCATATTGGATTGTGTAACTTTCAGTAAAAAAACAGATTTTTGAACATATCTATACACAGGAAAAAAAAATTATACTGTCATCTCATGCTCTAAATAAAGAAACAGGAGTTTGATTGGAGTAACTTTGCTAATATAATTTGTATATCAGCAGGTAAAACTCAGTAAAACAGAATTCTGAACATATTTACACAGTAGATTTTTTTTTTCATTTCTTCACTGATCCCTTTTCATCCTCTCATCCTCAGAATAATTGAACAGAAATCTGACAGGAGTACATTTGCTAATATAATTTATATATCAACAGGTAAAATTATATTTTTATGGTCCCCCCCCCCTCCCCCCTTTTTTTTTGTTATTATAGATTTATAATTTGTCATAACCCAGCTGACTCCTCATACCATCATACCAGCCATGAAATCTGGGGTTTGGCTGGAGTTGGTGTGTGTTGGTACTGGTGAGCATATCTTTCATTTGTGATGAGGTTCCAGAAATCCTCATCCGAAAACAGAGACAGAAAATCACATGCACGAGCATCTGTGAGATCCTCGTGTCCGCGATAAACCACACAGGCTCGTCAGAGTCTTTGATCCACTCATGGATCACTTCCTCATCTCTCAAACATTCCCAGCCGTCATCAATAACTCCCCTATTTTGATTATCCCCTCTTCTGCCCACACAGAACTTTCTTTCTCCCATCACCGCGGCAGAGAAAACTTTCACCGTCATCAGTCTTCTGACAGTTTGTGCAGCATGAACGCGGCAGCGCGCGCTGCGACGTCAGTCACTCGTCTCTGATGAGGCCTGATCGTCTCCTTCTAATCCTGATCAGCAAAGATCAGAGCAGCACCTCGTCTGCACTGTAAAGGCCTCTGGGCATTTAGTTTTTTATTCTAAAAGTTGCGATCTGTCTCTCACTCTTTCCAACACGCTGCTGCTTTCGCCTTTTCTTTCTCTCTCTTTCGCTCCTGCAGCTTCGCGCGCATACAGCGGGAGTCGGGTTTCAAACCTTTATTTCTCTGATTTTTTCCATATAAACACAGTCAAAAATGGCGTCAGAACTGACGCTGTATGTCTTGGCGATGTAGTAAAACCAAGCAGTAACAGTACAAGGCTTTAGATTTAAAGATAAGGTCTGTTATATTCAGTAAAGTCGCCTGTCGCAATATTGCGACTTTGGCGCCTAGAGGGTTAACTTCCTCTTCAGAAAAATACGGTTCAATGTTAACTATGGTTTAAAAACAGCAAAGGGAAGTTATGGTTTTCTGACAGTCAGTAAACACAGCTCTAAGGTAAAGAGAAATGAGACCTGTGAGATCTTATTTTCTGTGTAGATAGTCCAAGACTCGATCCGGCAGGACTTCTGAAACATTTCCTGCCTTTCTTTGCTTGGATTTGCATTCATACTGGAGTAACTGAAGCGGACGAAACCGTCTGGTTAAACCACCCTAGTTACAACACCTGCTCGCTAGGGGGCGACGCTCCCCAGTACAACCACTGATCAATGATGAAGAAGCAGGAAGAATAAGAATCTTTCTGCTTCTTCTTCTTCCTCCATCTCTGTCTACCTGTTCCAGTTGTTTATCGCTGTTGTTTTGACCTCGGCTTCTTCCAACATGCTTTGTTTTCCCTCCGACCCAAACCATAATCTACCCCACTTGCTCCTACTTCTTCTTCTTGATGCTTTATTGCAGTCGGCAAATGTCACATCCATTTGGTGCGCTGGATAGACTGATAGTCAGTTTGCAAGTGAACCTAGACCCCTGGTTTCAGGTTTTGGTGCGTACGGTTGGTGTTGAGACTGAACCAAACAAAGCGGACCATGGTCCGGTTAAAGCAGACTATCCGTGGAAAGCAGACCACGCTCCTGTTAATGCAGACTGTCCCTGGAAGCGGACAATGGTCCGGTTAAAACGGACTATCTGTGGAAGCGGACTATCCGTGGAAGCGGACCAGGGTCCGTTTAAAGCGGAGTATTGCTGAAAGAGGACTATCCCTGGAAGCGGACCAGGGTCCAGTTAAAGTAGACTATCCCTGGAAAGAGACCATGGTCTAAGCTGTCCCTGGAAGCGGACCAGGGTCCGGTTAAAGCGGACTATCCGTGGAAGTTAGGTAAGAGACTATCCCTGGAAGCAGACCACGCTCCTGTTAATGCAGACTGTCCCTGGAAGCGGACAATGGTCCGGTTAAAACGGACTATCTGTGGAAGCGGACTATCCGTGGAAGTGGACCAGGGTCCGGTTTAAGCGGACCATCTGTGGAAGCGGACCAGGGTCCAGTTAAAGTGGACTATCCCTGGAAGTGGTCTAACTGTGGAAGCGGACCATGGTCCGGTTAAAGCAGACTATCCGTGGAAAGCAGACCACGCTCCTGTTAATGCAGACTGTCCCTGGAAGCGGACAATGGTCCGGTTAAAACGGACTATCTGTGGAAGCGGACTATCCGTGGAAGTGGACCAGGGTCCGGTTTAAGCGGACCATCTGTGGAAGCGGACCAGGGTCCAGTTAAAGTGGACTATCCCTGGAAGCGGACCAGGGTCCGGTTAAAGCGGACTATCCCTGGAAGCGGACCAGGGTCCAGTTAAAGCGGACTATCCCTGGAAGCGGACCACGGTCCGGTTAAAGCGGACTATCCCTGGAAGCGGACCAGGGTCCGTTTAAAGGCGGACTATTGCTGAAAGTGGACTATCCATTGAAGCGGACCAGGGTCCGGTTAAAGCGGACTATCCCTGGAAGCGGACCAGGGTCCGTTTAAAGCGGACTATCCCTGGAAGCGGACCAGGGTCCGTTTAAAGCGGACTATCCCTGGAAGCGGACCAGGGTCCAGTTAAAGCGGACTATCCCTGGAAGCGGACCAGGGTCCGTTTAAAGCGGACTATCCCTGGAAGCGGACCAGGGTCCAGTTAAAGCGGACTATCTCTGGAAGCGGACCAGGGTCCGTTTAAAGTGGACTTTCCCTGGAAGCGGACCAGGGTCCGGTTAAAGCGGACTATCCCTGGAAGCGGACCAGGGTCCGGTTAAAGCGGACTATCTCTGGAAGCGGACCAGGGTCCGGTTAAAGCGGACTATCCCTGGAAGCGGACCAGGGTCCGGTTAAAGCGGACTATCCCTGGAAGCGGACCAGGGTCCGGTTAAAGCGGACTATCGCTGAAAGTGGACCAGGTCCAGTTAAAGCGGATATCCTAAGCGGACCAGGGTCCGTTTAAAGCGGACTATCCCTGGAAGCGGACCAGGGTCCGGTTAAAGCGGACTATCCCTGGAAGCGGACCAGGGTCCGTTTAAAGCGGACTATCCATTGAAGCGGACCAGGGTCCGGTTAAAGCGGACTATCCCTGGAAGCGGACCAGGGTCCGTTTAAAGCGGACTATCCATTGAAGCGGACCAGGGTCCGTTTAAAGCGGACTATCCATTGAAGCAGACCACGGTCCGGTTAAAGCGGACTATCCCTGGAAGCGGACCAGGGTCTGGTTAAAGCGGACTATCCCTGGAAGCGGACCAGGGTCCGTTTAAAGCGGACTATCCATTGAAGCGGACCAGGGTCCGTTTAAAGCGGACTATCCCTGGAAGCGGACCACGGTCCGGTTAAAGCGGACTATCCCTGGAAGCGGACCAGGGTCCGGTTAAAGCGGACTATCCCTGGAAGCGGACCAGGGTCCAGTTAAAGCGGACTATCCCTGGAAGCGGACCAGGGTCCAGTTAAAGCGGACTATCTCTGGAAGCGGACCAGGGTCCAGTTAAAGCGGACTATCTCTGGAAGCGGACCAGGGTCCAGTTAAAGCGGACTATCTCTGGAAGCGGACCAGGGTCCGTTTAAAGCGGACTATCCCTGGAAGCGGACCAGGGTCCAGTTAAAGCGGACTATCCCTGGAAGCGGACCAGGGTCCGGTTAAAGCGGACTATCCCTGGAAGCAGACCAGGGTCCGGTTAAAGCGGACTATCCCTGGAAGCGGACCAGGGTCCGGTTAAAGCGGACTATCCCTGGAAGCGGACCAGGGTCCAGTTAAAGCGGACTATCTCTGGAAGCGGACCAGGGTCCAGTTAAAGCGGACTATCCCTGGAAGCGGACCAGGGTCCGGTTAAAGCGGACTATCTCTGGAAGCGGACCAGGGTCCAGTTAAAGCGGACTATCCCTGGAAGCGGACCAGGGTCCGGTTAAAGCGGACTATCCCTGGAAGCGGACCAGGGTCCAGTTAAAGCGGACTATCTCTGGAAGCGGACCAGGGTCCGGTTAAAGCGGACTATCCCTGGAAGCGGACCAGGGTCCGGTTAAAGCGGACTATCCCTGGAAGCGGACCAGGGTCCAGTTAAAGCGGACTATCTCTGGAAGCAGACCAGGGTCCAGTTAAAGCGGACTATCTCTGGAAGCGGACCAGGGTCCAGTTAAAGCGGACTATCCCTGGAAGCGGACCAGGGTCCGGTTAAAGCGGACTATCCCTGGAAGCGGACCACGGTCCAGTTAAAGCGGACTATCCCTGGAAGCGGACCAGGGTCCGGTTAAAGCGGACTATCCCTGGAAGCGGACCAGGGTCCGGTTAAAGCGGACTATCCCTGGAAGCGGACCAGGGTCCAGTTAAAGCGGACTATCCCTGGAAGCGGACCACGGTCCGGTTAAAGCGGACTATCCCTGGAAGCGGACCACAGTCCGGTTAAAGCGGACTAGCTGGAAGCGGACCACAGTCCGGTTAAAGCGGACTATCCCTGGAAGCGGACCACAGTCCGGTTAAAGCGGACTATCCCTGGAAGCGGACCACAGTCCGGTTAAAGCGGACTATCCCTGGAAGCGGACCAGGGTCCGGTTAAAGCGGACCAAACAGCCACAATGTGAACACACCCTTAAAAAAAGTTACATATCAAAGCAGATGTAAGCACATACACATGCTTTTTACAGTTTATTATAATGATTAGAATCAGTTAAGATTTCTTCTATTCTTAGCCCTGAGAGTTTGAATTGGTCTGCATGCTGCCCCCAAACTCACATAACAACTGTCAAATTCCTGTAGCTTGGGTGCCGCTATCCCGCAGGTATTTTTTTCCCCTGCTTCAACAACCTGACAAAAATTAATGGGTCATTTTGGATAAGTTGACAAATACGCAATGCAAATCCATTTGATTTGATATGTGGGAGCAGGGAGACGACAGACCTGCAGGATAGGGGATTATCACGCTTCCGCGTTCCGGTTTCCGGAAGTTGAAACATTTGGCACTTCCTCTTCCGGGCCATGTTAACGACAGCCGTTCCTGCTCTGTTATACTGTTTAAATCGGATAAACTACAAACATATTTAAGTTTTCATTCTAGACTGAAGTGATACTGGATCAAAAGCTGGATCAAAGCGATCGATTTGCCGCGGTGAAGGGCCGAACTTTATAATAAAACACACGTTTGTTTGTCCCCGGTGGGGCACAACACCGGCACTTCACAGCATGCTAGCATTAGCCAGCTAACGTTTACTGACGTGCTTAACATCGTGCGTCTTAAAACACACAAACATCTGAAAATCGGGTCTGTACCCCCCGTTTCCAGTGAAACAACTGGGGACTGCCAAGAAAGGAGACGTTTTCAGATGCTTGTGTGTTTTCAGCCGCACAAAGTTAGGCACGTCATCAAGCTGGATAATGCTAGCCTGCTAACAAAAGTCCGCCAGCTACTACTCTGTTAAACTTTGTAAATCGGATAAACGCCAATGCCAAGTTTTCATTCCAGACTGAAGTGATGCTGAGGAAGAAGTGGATTAAAATGACCGATTCGCCGCGGTGAAGGACCGAACTTTATAATAAAACGACACACGTTTGTTTGTGGCCGGCAGACTGCGCAGTCGTGTTAGCAGGTTAGCATTAGCCAGCTCGATAACGTGCCTAACTTTGTGCGGCTGAAAACACACAAGCATCTGAAGTCGTCTCCTTTCTTGGCAGTCCCCAGTTGTTCCACTGGAAACGGGGGGTACAGACCCGATTTTCAGATGTTTGTGTGTTTTAAGACGCACAATGTTAAGCACATCAGTAAACGTTAGCTGGCTAATGCTAGCATGCTGTGAAGTGCCGGTGTTGTGCCCCACGGCGACAAACAAACGTGTGTTTTATTATAAAGTTCGGCCCTTCACCGCGGTGAATCGATCGCTTTGATCCAGCTTTTGATCCAGTATCACTTCAGTCTGGAATGAAAACTTGAGTATGTTTGGAGTTTATCCAATTTAAACAGTATAACAGAGCAGGAACGGCTGTCGTTAACATGGCCCGGAAGAGGAAGTGTCAAAAGCCGGCAACTTCCGGTAAGCGTGATAATCCCCTATAGTGGCCCTTAAAGGATAACTTTCTTTTTTTCAACCTGGACCTTTTTTCTAGGAGTTTATATGTGCATTTATCACCAGTAAAGTTTCTGTATCACTTTGAGTCCTTCGGAAGATATTAGGTTGAGTCGCCCTTCGGTGTACATCCAGGATCATGGCGGAGATGGGGCAGTCACTATATAAGACATTATCTGCAGTCAAACTCCTTGATTTCATCAATTCTTTAAGTAGAATGAACGAACGAATGAGCACTATTGTCCTGTGAGTTCAGAGTTTTGCAAATTGTGTTTTTGTTGTTTGGGTAGTGAGCTGCTCTTCTCAGCTGTACTACGGAAGCATGCATCGTGAACGCGTCGCCCCAATAAGTGTGTAGAATACCCTGATACCTAATGGAAAGCTAAATCTGGACTCACAGGACAATAGTACTCGTTCATTCCTTCATTCTACTTAATTATTGGTGAAAATCAAGGAGTTTTACTGCCCCGTGTCTGCCATTATACTGGATTTTCACAGAAGGGCGACTCAACGTAATATCTTTCGAAGGACTCAAAGTGATGCAGAAACTTTACAGGTGAGTAAATGCACGTATAAACTCCTATAAATAAGGTCCAGGTTGAAAAAAAAGGAAGTTATCCTTTAAGGACCAGAGTTTGACACCCCTACGTTTTTTCAATGTTTGGTAAGACTGTGGGATGTAGTGATTAAACTGACTAAACAAAAAAATTTTTTTGTCCTTTTGCAGGATGATGTAATTGGGGCATCGTCAGAGCTAAGTCTATCCTGCATCAGTTTATCAGGTGAGTAATGAGTAAAACTGGCCGTGTGTGGAAGTCTTTCGATCTTAATAAGGTGTCCAAGCTTGCGGAGCCTTGCAGGGCCGGATCCCAGCACTCCCAGGATTGCTGTCTTCAGACCTGAGCACCTCAGGAACAGATGGTCGAAGCATGTCTGTGGATGGTCTTTCTGACCTCCAGCACAACCATGACGAATGTTGGGGTTATTTTTTACCAGAATGTGTCTTTTAACTTGCATTAAAACTAGAACAGCTCTCTTTTATCTGCGGAACATTACAAAAATCAGGAAGATCTTGTCTCAGAGCGATGCAGAGAGATTGATCCAAACATGCATTGATCAGTCCAAACTTGATTATCGTAATTCTTTGTTGGTTGGTTCTCTTGAAGTGGCTCTTGACAGCCCCCAACTGATCCAGAATGCTGCTGCTGGAGTTCTGATGGAGATTAGCAGGAGAGAGCACATCTCTCCAGTCTTGGCTTCTCTTCATTGGCTACCTGTGAATTCCAGGATCAAATTTAAAGTAATTCTTTTTGGATCAAAGTTAAAGTAATTCTATTTACATAGAAAGCCCTAAAGTTGTTTCATTGTCAGCTTTTTTGTGTTAATTACTTAGATTTGTTACTGTATCTGATCCAGTTTCATTCAATTATCAGATGTTACCCGTTTTGAAGCAGAAGATGTGGAAATCCTGTATATCGAAATACCCTCATGTATAAAATATGCAGCTATAAAAATATGGAGAAGTTGCTTTTCTTCAAACCATTTTAAATTGAAATGGTTGTGAAATATTTAATCACACAAAGGGACTTTCCCTCAAGTCATGATGCTGCATATATGATCATCGGGTACCAGCTCCACGGCAGTGAAACGTTGGTATTGAACGCCGTCTCAGGACGGACCCTCAGACCAGACATGGATCACCGCGAACATCCGGGAATTTTCGCCAAATTCGTCACATCCGGTTAGGTAACAGGTGAAAACATGGCTTCGTTGCATAGGGGAGCCACTGAATTACCTGCTTCATTACTCGTCAATCTTCGTTTATTCTACTTTGGAAATACCGAGAAGTCCCGCTGTGTATGGCTGCCATAAACATATCTATCACACGGACAAGAGAATTTGTTTGTTCCAGTTCCCAAAACAACAGAAGAAGTCCCGAACAACATGCTAAGTGGCTAGCTGCTATCAAGCCCATAAATGCTGACAGTTCACGCTGGAAACCATGGAAACATCTAACAATATGTTCGGATCACTTTGTGACTGATAAAAAAGCATATTGTGGTCTCACTTTTTAAACCCTGTAGTTGTTTTTGTACAGATGATAGAAAACACCATTAAATCAGTGGATGTACAGAATCACAGCGCCGCCCGCTGTTCCCGTCTCCCTCAGGACTGTTAACGATCACGTTCATCCAGATTACAGCCATCAATGTTCCCACATAAGAATAAAAGCATAAAAAGCAGCAGAAAGGCATTTGCAGCATTATAAACATGCACAGTCATAACCAGTTACATACAGATAAGACTGCCGGTAATTTATAGCTTTATCAATGAGAGTAAACTCCTGAGAAGTACATCAAAGAAATACCACCATTTCTTAAAAATCCGAGGAAAATTTATATTCTATAAAAAATAAATGGCTTGAACACGGGGCTTACCTGATGAAACCAAATACATCATGAGATCGGGAAACTGATGTTATGTACAGGTAGGTTCGTCTAACCAGGTTCTAGCAGCAGAAGATGGGCATCACTTAGTCCAACAGATACTAGTTTAGCTTCGTATCTTCTTCTAGCGTCGGCAGTGAGACTTTCAGTATAACTGGACGTCATTTCTATAATATTTCAAAGACAGACCGGCGGAGAAAAAAATAAAAAAGGTGCAAAAGCAGTTTTTGAGGCTCATAGTCCATCAGACACCGTTCAAATACGAAGCATATTTTCACCGGGACCAGCTTCGCGGTCACATGAGTTCCGGGTTGTGACGTAGGCTCGCGGTGATCCATACACTGGAATCTTTCCTTCATGCCAAATATCATTTCGATCATGACATGGGTTTTGCTTAGCCTGGTACACCAGCCTGACTAGCACCATGTATGAGATACACGGCAAGTCAGTCTGGATTCCCTCCGCTGGAGACAGATTTCCAATGCGAGACGAGAGGCGGGACTAACAGAAGGAAAGTGAACCGGAGAGAACCAATCAGAGGTGACTGTAGCTGGCGTAGTTTGGCACTCTGTTGCTACGTTGCTATGGCGACGCCGGAAGTCAGTGTTTAGACGTTGTTTTTCTCTCTCTATTTAAAGGGACTTGAGGCAGGATTTTGAAAAAAAACAAACATGAATGTCCCATTTTTTTCATACTAATGGGTGATGAAGCGCTAAATACCAAAAAGAACGTTTCCACCCACGTTTCTCTCCGTTGCCTTAAACAGGCTGTGTGCTGGAAAATGCGCTGCAATTCAGTGTCCGAATTTCCCGCGCTGCCCTGCGGACGTGACGTCAAATGACCTACATCCGCTGTTTTGATGCAGGAAAAAGACGGTCACGTTAAATAAAAACACTGTAAGCGATAGTTATGGATTATTCTGCCGTCAGAATACGATCTAGATCAACTGAAAAACCACTAAAAATTGTAACTACGAAGAAAAAGCTTAGTAAACAACATTATAGTTTTCCAGCTCTGCCATGCGGACGTGACGTCACATGACGCTACATCCGCTGTATTGATATAGTACGAAGCCGGTCGCGGTAAATTCAAACACTGTAAGCGATCGTTATGGATTATTCTGCCGTCAGCAAACGATCCAGATCAACTGAAAGACCACTACAAAGTTTAACTACGGAGGAAATGGTGAGCAAACAACATTATAGCTTCAGTTTGAGCACGCTCCCGTGACGGCTTGGCTCGTGGCTGCAGTTACCTGAAGCGCCAGTCGCGGCAGTCGCGAGTTTCGTTTCTTAATCTTGCCTTAAGTCCCTTTAATGTAATTTTCTTGTGTATATTAACATAAAATGTTTGGTTTTATTATTATAAATACTCTGTTACATGTCAGCATTGTTTATTGCTGAACTACTAATATGAGAAAGCGTTTGTGTCGCACGTCATGTGACTGTGACCCGGAAGCTGTTAGTTACGCACCAAAACAGCAGAAACAGCGGTGGAGACGTCGGAGGAGTTTAACGTTCCTGATAATAATTCTACTGCTGCGCTGTGATTGGTCCGGTCAGTTTTTTACCTGATTGGAAATCACTTCCCAATGGAGGGAACCCAGACTGATTTGCCGTGTATCTCATACATGGCGTTAGTCAGGCTGGTGTACCTGCCAGGTTTTGCTGTAGGCCACGTTGTAACTGGTTTGCGCCCCATGATTAGGATCAGGGTCTGGGTCAGGGGTCTGCAACCTGCGGCTCCAGAGCCCCAACTGGCTCTTTGGACTTTCCACAATGGCTGTCTATTTTACTAAAAATAATGAGGAACCAACAAATATTTTTTAAATATAACATTTGTTAGTTATAGCAGTTGGTTTTTTTTCTCATTGAATAATTGTGTTGAATTACCACAACTCAAAGTACTTAAATATATTTCTCTTGTCATAGCTTATAGGACTTTTATTCTCATAATTTCCCACATCTACATTTTTATTTTTTTATGATTAAAATTTTTTATTCTTTTACAAGAGGAACTAACAAAGTCTTTAGCATACATCACTGAGAAGACCACAGCCATTAGCCCATTCTGTGCATTACATTTGACAAAACAGGGTCACCTATGAGCATTAAGACATAATACAAAGAATAGAAGGTCAACTCGGACGATGCAAAGGTACAAAGAAACAATCGTCTAATTAAACATAGATGCAAAGAAACCAAAACAAAGGGGAAATAAAATTAAATGAAATAATAATAATAATAAAAAATAAAAAATAAATAAATGCACATTGGGAGGCTGCTGAGATGTGATTGTCAGTTCCACAGACTCCTATAAGGCATGGATGTTAACTTCTGATATGAGAATGATAGAGACCCCATTTTAGGTCGTACTCCTCAAGTTTATCAAGTAGCCTAAATGTTTGATGTTTAATGACAGCCAGCTGCCCAAGTGAAGAATACCAGAGTGAACGTGCATGTGTAGAAGATGATCTCCAATCTTTAACAATCAATTTTCTCCCTAGCATAAGTGAGGTCTGAATCCAATCAGCGAGTGGTGGGGGTAGATGATCTAGTGCAGCAGGGTCACCCAAAATGAATAGATTTGGGGTAAAGGGGATAGCGCAACCTGTATTTTTTTCTACAGAGGCATTTATGGCCAACCAAAACTGTTGAATCTTAGAGCAGCTCCAGAACATATGTACAAAAGTACCGTTTTCAATATGGCACCTCCAGCACTGTGCACTGTCTGCCAGGCCAACTCTGTTCAGTTTAGATGGAGTCCAGTAAATTCTGTTGAGAATTTTAAATTGAATGAGTCTGGTTCTGACTTCTCTCGACACTTTTTTCCCATTTTTTAATATTCTATCCCAGTTTACTTCTGTGAATGATAGCCCCATATCGCTCTCCCATACTAACTTTAGGGTCAGTATACTATTATCTGTTGCTTGAAGTATCATCAAATAGTAAGCGGATGCTTTGTGGCCACTTCCAAAAAGTCTCAAGATTACTTCAAGGAGATTCTCATTCGGTGGGGTCTTTAAGTCCAGACCAGGAGTTTGACTCAACAGATGTCTCAGTTGCAGGTACTTCCAAAATTGATTTTGTGGGAGATGGTATTCTTGTTTAAGGGTTTCAAAGGACTTCAAGGTACCACCATCAAACAGGTCCCTCTGAACCGTAATCCCCTTTTGTGATCAGGCTTTCCAAAGAAAAGGCCTTCTGTTTACATGAAGCTTGGGGTTTAGTCAAATTCCAGCTGACATGTTTAAATAAGGGTCAAATTTTAAAATACGTGCCATTTTCTTCCAAATCCATTGAATATGGGAAATAACAGGATGCGACTTATTTTGTGAAACTGGACTAGCTACAATATAACTCATAGGTGTGAGGGGAGCACAGCAATAACTTTCTAGGTGAAACCATGGGGGTGCCCTCTCCGGGGCAAGGACCACTTTGCCAGGTGTTTAAGCATAAAGGCGTAATGATAATATAGTAAATTAGGCACTCCAAGACCACCTTTGTTGACTGGTTTTTGTAATTTTCATAAATTCAATCTAGGTTGTTTATTGTTCCACAGGAATTTGTTGCAGAGATTGTCAAATTGTTTAAAGTAGTGAAGAGGTATGCGAATTGGGAGAGCTTGGAGCAGGTAATTAAATTTGGGAGTGCAAATCATTTTGATTACATTCACTTTTCCCCACATGGACAGATACAGTGAAGACCATCGCTCCACATCAGCCCGCAGACCTTCCAGCAATGGTTTAAAGTTTATTTTAGCCAGATCAGATAATTTGGGGGGGGGGAACGTTATGCCAAGGTAATTAATACCTTTCTTTGGCCACGTGATTGAGCCTACTTTGAACAAAGATTTGGGGCAATAGGGTGTGAGAGGGAGACCCTCTGATTTTGTCCAATTAACTTTGTAGCCTGAGATGAACGAGAATTTGTCAATAATCCTAAGGAGGGAGGGGAGAGAACATTCAGGGTTCGATACAAACAGGAGAATATCGTCAACATATAGCATCAGTTTATGAAACGAGTCACCAATTGCAATTCCAGGGAACATGGGCTCTGTCCGGATAGCTGCCGCTAGGGGTTCCAGTGCAACAGCAAAGAGCAGGGGGGACATCTACATTTTTATTTATTTATCCAACCTTTTTTTAAGATTGAAGAAAATCCAATTGAAGCAAATGTATCAATCCTCTTTTTGTATGTTTTTTTTTCTAAGCTAAAAATAAGAAATAAAACTTTGATTCCTTTAAAGGGACATTGTGTAACAATTGTGTATATCGTGGCACCTTGCTCGTACTTTTCATGCTGCATTCGGGTGAAAGGATACTATTGCGGATAAACTGGGATACCGAGAGGGACATTCCAGGCAGAACAACCTTTTGGTTGATGGGATAGAGGAACCACCTGGCGAGACCTGGATTGAGTGGGAGGTAAAGGTGAAAGGGATTCTTGCAGAAAAACTGCGGCTACAGTGGGGGGGTGAGCTGTAGAGGGTGCACCGGGTGGGGAAACCTACTTCAAGCAGTGACTGACCCAGATCTTTCGGAGTAAAGTTTTTTAAGATATAAAGACCAGGTTGAGTTTTTACAGATTCAAGAACCTTAAAGGGTCCAAAGATTCCTCCTCAGAGTCCGAAGTTTCCTCCCTGAAAATATACGGTATCTTGTGGAAGTGAAATCCGTCTCAAACCGCGCCTTTTACGTGTGTGCAGTGGTGCGTTTGAATTCAACTCCCTCTCCCCCTGCCTGTAATTCGCTCTTTCGTTTTGTTTTGGTGTGTTTGGGATGTTTCTGGGTGGCGATTTCTGTTTAAATCTGCAGCCAATGACAGAACTAAGGACATGACGCTGTGTGGAAATAAGCTTATGATTGAAGCAGACGCCAGTCACTCGAACTCTCGAAGGAAAAAAAAAGAAAGAAAGAAAAACTGCAGATGCACCCAAGAAAAGGTAGAAGCTTGAGATAGTGCACGTTGGAAAACCAGGGTTGATATTAGTTTGGCTTTTCTAACCTGTAGTTTGGTGAGCTTGGCCTCTGAGCTCTGAAGGAGAGGCTTGATGCTGAATAGGCTGAAGAATGAGGCGGCCATTAGCCTGAAAGGGAGAGGCGCTCAGTTTGAATACTGTTGTTTGCAAACAGAAACACTGCTGGGACTACTGACTCTACCTTTAATGAGGACTACACAGATGCTGTTTGATTAAATGTGAAATTCATGGGGTTTTTCTGTAAGGGTAGACAGGCTACGGTAGGTCATGTAGTCGTCCCAATGCCAAGATGACATGCAGAAAATGAAATGAAAATTAAATTAAATTAAATCTGAGGCGTTTAGCAAAAGCTAAACATTTTTTAGCCCGGTGCGACGTGGAGACAGTCATCCATGCTTTTATAACCAGCCGGATTGATTACTGCAACGCACTCCTCTTTGGCGTATCTCAGAAACACCTGTCTCGCCTCCAAAATGCTGCAGCACGGCTGCTGACGGACACCAGGAAGAGAGAGCACATCTCCCCGTTCTGGCCTCTCTTCACTGGCTGCCTGTAACTTTTAGGGTTCAGTTTAAGATTCTTTTATATGTTTTTAAATCTTTAAATGCCCTAGCCCCCTCCTATCTCTCAGAGCTTCTCCATCCTCATGTTCCCACTCGCACTCTTCGGTCAGCTGAGTTGCTGCTGTTGGACGTACCGAGGTCTCGACGGAAGATGTGGGGGGATAGAGCATTTTCTGTGGCAGGCCCAAAGTCGTGGAACTCGCTGCCATTGCACATCAGACAGGCCTCGTCTCTGGCAGTTTTTAAATCCCTTCTTAAAACTCATCTGTTTGCCCCGGCGTTCCACCCTTCATCAGCCATTTTTCTGATTTTGTCTGCTGTTTAAAGTCTTATTTTTTCTGATATTTATACTGTTTTTTTACTGTTCATTGTGTTGATTTGTTTTTATGTCTAATATTTGTTTTAATGTTCTCACTGTGAGATTCAATTTCTGCTTTACTTCTGTTCAGCGCTTTATCGGTAGCTGCTGTGTTTAAAGCGCTATACAAATAAAGTTGACTTGACTTGAAATGAAAATGAAATGAAATGAAAAATACTTTATTTATCCCAGAAGGGAAATTCGACAATGTAAAAAGCTCTCTTTTTTTCCTTTTTCTTTCTTTTTTTTTTTTTTTTTTTTAACAATATAACATTGATAATAATAATAATAATAATAAGTCAGTCTTGTTCTTCAGGGTGATGCTGCTGGCAGGAATGAATTCCTGTATCTCTCCGTCCTACAGCGAACCTGACGCAGCCTCCCACTGAACACACTCCCTCCCCCCCCCCCCCCCCCCCCCCCCCCTTCTTCCCCCCTCCCCCCCCCCCCCCCTGTTGAATCTTCACCGTGTTGTGGAGAGGAGGAAGAGTCCTCCATTATCTTCATCAGCTTGTGCAGCATTCTTTTCTGAACGATCAGCTCCAGCGGCTCCAGAGTTATCCCCAGCACAGAACCAGCTTTCTTGATCAGCTTGTTTAGTTTCTTCAAGTCTCTGATTCTGATGCTGCTGCCCCAGCAGATGCTGCAAAGCTGATTGCACTTTCCACAACAGACTTGTAGAAGATCTGCAACATCTTGGTGCAGATGTTGAATGATCTCAGCTTCCTTAAGAAGTAGAGTCTGCTCTGACCTTTCTTGTAGATGTAGTCAGTGTTGCATTTCCAGTCGAGTATGTTGTCCAGCTGAACTCCAGGTATTTGTAGTTCTCCACCACCTCCACCTCCTCTTCCAGGATGTAGACAGGACTATGCTGCTTATTCTTGCTCCTCCTGAAGTCAACAATCATCTCTTTAGTCTTGCTGGTATTTAAGATGAGCTGATTGTTACCATTTTACAAACTGACTGACCAGTTCCCTGTACTCGGCTTCTTGTCCATCACTGATGCACCCCACAACTGCAGAGTCATCAGAGTATTTCTGCAGATGACAGGATCAGAGTTGTACTGGAAGTCTGAGGTGTACAGTGTAAAGAGGAATGGTGAGAGTACAGTCCCTTGTGGTGCTGTAAAAACAGTCAAAAAAACAGTTGTGTACAGAGCCTCCTCTTTGTGGAATAACCTGCTGTTTCTTGAAATCATGTACGAGTAGAACCAGTTTTAAGAGAAACTTAAAGGTACAGTGTCATGTGACCTGAGTCATGTGGTGTATGAATGCCAGTGCTATTTCCTGTTCACCAAACAACTGAGGAAGGTGTTTGGATGAACACCGAAACGTCTTGTTTTTAAAGTCCACTGTTTTAAATAAAACCTTTTTGAAAGCCTTTCACCTGGACAAATGAACCTTCACCGACTTAAAGGTACAGTGTGTAAAAATTACTGATATCTAGTGGCAAAGATGGATATAGCAATGACTTCATATGCTAAACATTATAGTCAGGTATGGTGGCCGTCAGTGGCCAAAATTATCCCAAACAAAGATGCTGGCTGTGTCCAAATTCAGGAGCCATGTCCTTCGACGCAGCCTACCTGGTCTACGTAGGCCGGGTCCTCTTTAGACCGCATAAGGGGGAAGCAACAGGCTGTGAAATTTGGACGGTCTACCCTCCTCGACATATCTCTTGTTGCTTAGCAACTGTGACAGCGCTAAACCGAAGCAAAATCCAGCTGCAAAATATCATCCTTACTATTGTTCTGCTAATTTTAGAGGAATTACAGCAGCTTTACTGTCAGCAGCGGCATTTTTTTAAATTATTCCGGCTGAGAGAAAATCAAATCCAGGTAAATTTATTTTGTAAAGTTTACAAGATTTCAAGAATCTCGTGTTAACTTTAGCTAATTTCATGGACAATAGCAAATTAAAGACCGTAATATTAACTTGTACACAATAAAATCTACTTATAATAAAAAGCTATTTGAAAATGAAATATTTACTTTGGTGAGAGTTTTGGAAAAGACAAGGAAACTTAGACAAAGGACTTTGTATCCTAAACTAAAAGGACCTTGGTTGTGTTATTGTTTTTACTGAAATGATTTTATAATTTGCATGTTGGCCATCTTCTAGTTTTGAATATTAATGGTGTTATAGGCTGTTTTGGGCTGGGCACTTGTGTGTATGACACTTCAGTTAAAAAAAATCATTAATTCAGTAGCCACAACCATGATATTATTTACAAAATATTTATCCACATAATAAAAGGCAGTCACATATAACCAGCCACTGCATATGCATACAGTAAGAATTAAAGTGGATTTCAGTGGAAAAACGCTTGTCATGAATCCACAGAATCTATAACACTGCTCTTCAGTCAGAACCTCACTCACTCATTATCATGCTGAATATTAGATCATCTTCCCTCCTGAACTGAAATGTTTGATTCCTCATTCTTCTTCAAGCTCTCAGATATTAGGCCAAGAAAATGAGATAATCACTAGAAAGTAATAATGTTGATAATAATCCTGTCTGGAAAGAAACAGCATGGAATATGTCAACACTCCAGTGTGTCAGATGCTGTCACAATATATTCAACAAATGTATAATAACTGAATAACATAAAAATGTTAATACAACCAAAACTCAATTAAATGCTGTTATATACGTCAGGTTTCAGGATGAATGGAATGTGTTGGGGTGAATTTTGACATGACTGATTTCTTTTTCCCTCAGAAGCTGCCTCAATCTCAGGAAGCGTTGATGATGATGAGCTGTTCTGACACCAAAGAGACATACAGGTAGCCGTTCTCTTCAAGCTTAAATTCAGTTTATTTCTATAGCACGCTCACAACGACCACATTCACACAAAGTCATGCACAGAAATGTGAAAATACCCAAGTAGATTTATAATTCTAAAAGAACACGCATACATGCAATGATGAATGCACATAAACACATATTCCTTCTT